>JANIJG010006287.1:52802-147954 GCA_024611175.1 Megaceryle torquata
TCCCCTTCCTCTCCCTTCTCCTCCCTCTCCCCTTCCTCTCCCTTCTCCTCCCTCTCCCCTTCCTCTCCCTTCTCCTCCCTCTCCCCTTCCTCTCCCTTCTCCTCCCTCTCCCCTTCCTCTCCCTTCTCCTCATTTTCTGGGGCTTTTTATAGATGTTAATGTGTGGTTGTTGTTTAAATGAATAATTGATTCAGGGTTAAATATTGATTAATTGTTAAAGAGTCTGGATTCAAAGTGGGTTGGCTGTACAAAGGGCTGGCATGTGTGATGAGGGAAATGCCAGGAATGAAAAGACCACATTTATTGCCTGATTTTGTCATAAATTGCTATACAGCTTTAAAAAATAATGCTCTAAGGTTTTCAGCTACAGATCTGATTTAGCTGTAAAAAGCAAATATTATTTTCCCTGTTATGCTGCTACAAAGAATTATGTGACGTGCCTGTGTCTACCTGCAGAGAGGGTAAGAGAATCCAGCCACCACATCCAGATATTCTTGTCACATCATCATGTTGCCTGACTGTACTTGAAGGCTAGTTGTTGTTTGAAATCCAGATCCGTTTGCCAAACTATATGTTCCTCACCAGTAACTCACCAGTTCCCCCAATTTCTCAGACTGTGATTCCTAATATACATCTATATATGAAAGTTTGGAGTCTGAATTTGTCGTGGCTATGTGGTCCTAATGACAAATCCTTACTTGAAATGAACAGTCTGTGTGCTATTGAAATTAGGCAAATCACAGTGGTTTAGAATTGAACTGGAATAAATTTGCTTAGCAGAAGCAATTAATGAAAGACACAAATCCTGTAGGATGTTGCAGCCCAATGGATGATCAATTTTAGGAAATAGAAGAATCTATCAATTGCACATCTCCCCTAGTATCTCCTGCATTACCATTTCTTGCAAAAGGAGATGATAGCTGCATGGCAAGGGCAGTTACTACTGAAATAAATGGAGTTTGTTTAGATTTAATATGGCAAAAGCAGGATCAGAATTTGGTTTCCTTTTTGTATACTTTAATACATCTCCATTCATGTATTTGTTAGGTCTCTGCCTAAATGGATATTGACCAGGAAGACCTAGGTTTAATAAGGAGATAAAAACAATTCTATTACTAAGAAGGGAAAAAAAGAGCAGCTCTTCTGCTTGCTGACCCCTATGAAAAAGCACATTTTTCTTTCATAACAAAACCAAGGAAGTATTTTCATTCTGAAGGAAACCGCAGAAATGACATGAAAAGTGCTTCTTCCAAGAATTTTTCTTCAAGGCAGATGCTCCTTGCATCCCAATGATGAGAGAGGGCTGGTGTTGTGTGCAGTCCCTGTGCTCCAGAGGAGGATGGGGTGTATTAGTCCTGAATTGCAAATGAACAAGATATATCCTCTTGCTACATTCAGATCAGGATGATCAGTCTGTCCATCAGTCTCAGCAATTGGTGCTACTGCCCATCATTATGATATGTTAGCACTTGCCATGCAAAATTCACTGCAGCAGTTCCTGACTCTGTTACTTTATCATTCATTTCACTATCAGGTTGCAAAACCCATGTGGCTAAGACTTAGAGAGAGAATTAAAGGAGCCCTTTCTGTGTGAAATAACTAGTAAATCTCTGAGGTAGTTATCTGTTTTGATGTATCTGATATGCAAGCCTGGACATACTGTTCCTGGTCACATCACAGTTTGTCAGATCAAAGGACCTGGGGTCACTGTCAGAAGCTCCAAACATTTCTGTGCCTGTATGGGGAAAGTCAAAACAAGGAGAGGATTCTGGCTTTGGCTCTTTTTGTTACATGTTTTTGTTGAAACTGATAAGAGGTAAGCATGAATTTTAAGGGGAAAAAGGAAAATTGCAGAGACCAGTGCTCTAGAGATTTCTGCTTCTCAGCATTCAGTAATACATTTCCACAAGCCAACACATTGGCTTCTGAGAGGGGAGAACAAATAGGACCATAAGGATTCATTTTTCTCCCAGACATCAGTGTTTGCTGCTTTGTGGACAGGTTTGTAACCGACACAACAGTAGTCTTTATTACTTACTTGGCTACTCTGAGGCTGGTATCACTGCCTTCCTTGCTGTACTGTGACTTTTTGTGCTGTAAAAGATCTGTGCTGACGGGTGAGAAACAACAAGCAGGCTGGAGGATACAGCTCTGATGAGGAAGACCACGAGAAGATGTTTTTTCAACAGCCAAGCAAAAGACCTTTGTGTTTGTACTTTCAGATCATGACCCCATGTCTTGTGATTTGATAAATCAATATCTCCAGAAACAATCTGGCCAGGCCTGGATATCAAACATGCCCAAACAGTAAACTACTTCAGAGCTGTGCTGCATACCAGGAGTGAGTGGAGAGGTCATTTATCTACATCTGTATGTTCAAGCAGAGCTGCCCTGTAGCACTGCTGAAGCTCTTAGCACAAATAAACTCTCTACTACCCAACTAAGAGCTAAAAAGCTGCAGTGAAGCTTGCCTGGTTTTAAAAGAAACAGAATTAGATTAGCTCTAAGTGCTTCCTAAAACCAGCTTCTCTTGAGCCTTTTTGACAATTCAGATCCTTTCTTTGATGTTCTACCTGCAGAAATGCTTCTATCCAGTATTAGTTTGAAGAAACAGTAGTTTTGCTTCAGTGAATTAAATAAACACCAAAATGCGGGCTTGGACCTTTGCAAACAGCCAGCGCAAGATGCCACAGGACTTTAGGAACATAAGAGCCACCGTACAGATTGAGATAAAAAGTCCATTAATGCCAGCACTGCTTCCCACTGCTGCTCACCAAGCCCCCGGGCTCAGTTCCTGCAAAACCATGGAGGGACTGTCTCTGTCAAACCTGTGTCACAACTGTATCGAGACTGCTGTTCAGTGAGTTGCGTTGCATTTTCCAGCCCGTTGCTGCCATAGGGACAGCACCAACCAGTGCTGGTGCAATGGCTACAACAGCAGCAGCAGTGTCTGGACTGACTACCCAACCAAAGGCTCAATATCAGGGGAGCCAAATGTGAAACAAATCACACTGAAGAGAAGATTGCTGTTTGTTTTCCTTATTGTAGCTTCAACTAACTTGCCTGGTGCATCTATCAAGCTTTCAGGCTGTTAGTGATCCAGGTCCCTCTGTGATACTTTTATTGTCCACCCCCTACAATTCCTGAGGAAGCTTTAAGTGAAAGGTTAAACGTTGCCTTTGGTAATTCAGGTATTTCATCAGTGGATTTACTTAGGATGAGTGGATGCCCTGGCCAGTTGCTGGGGTTCACTTTGCCTATTTATACCACCTCTTCTGTAATTGTTTCAGTCTCAAACATGCCTAGAGTGTACAAGACTCTTCCCAGTTTCTTCTACAGCAAACACTGATACAAATAATTTATTAGTTGCTTGGCAATGACTTTGTCTTCCCTGAGTGCTCCTTGTGTACTGGGATCATCAAGTGGCTGTAGACTCTCTGGGCAGGCCTTTTGCTCCTGGTATGTTAGAATAAGAAATTACTGTGTGCTTTAATCTTTTAGTCAATTGCTTGTCAGACATTTTTTTCATCTGCCTGATTTATTTTGTGTTTACTAAAATGAATTTATGACACTTCACTATTATTTTTATTATCATTAATTGGTTTGGGTACAGTTTCAGTCTCTTGAATGATGCCACTTTAATTCTATTAACCTTTTTTTTTTTCCTTTGCTGTGTCATCACACTGGTTTCCTTTTATCCTTTTCCAAGAGTTTCTTAATGGGTGGTATTCACTGGTGCTGTGCTTCCAGTTTCACATCCTTCAGTAGTCTCCATACTGCCTAAAAGGTTTTAATTCCCATAGCTGCCTATTTTAACTTCTTAACAACATTCCTCATTTTTACTGAAGCTGTCTATTGGAGTTTAGCTCTACTGTACTGGATTTTTATTGCTCTTGTAAAGGTATTGAATCTAAGTGCATTTTAGTCACTGTTAAACCATAGGGCTTCCGCTGTGCAGGTTTGAATCTGATCCAGTGCATTGCTCAGCGTCAAGGCAAGGTTTGCTTTTCATCTCACCATCTGCTTCAATGAACTATTGCAGATAGTTCATATTGTTGAAATTACATTAAAAATAAAATTTCTGTTTCACTGAGGTCATTACAAGGACTGTTTTAAAGGATCCAATGCAAAGTTCAAACCCATGCTCCTGAGATTATCCATTTACAGCCAACCTTCATCTGTGGGGTAGAGAGTAACTCGAGGAATGGGAGCTGTTCTTGAATGTTGGAGTGTAATTTCCCCTTCCACGCATCTCAGTTCATCAGCAGTCAGTCCTGGGGTTTTGCTGGGATGATAATGCTGCTCCCTAATTCACCCTGACTCGGTTATTTGCCAGTCTTGAACAGATATCATGTACCCGCAGGGTGGCTACAAGGCAGGAGAGGAGATCTTAACAGTGACACAGAAGGAAAATTCCCTCCAACTGCAAGCCAACCACCACATTTGGGGCTGTATTTGTACCATATGGCATCACACAGCTCTGAAAAACAAACCTGACAGAGCAGGCTTTGCACAGATGAACTAACATGTTGTTTCTTGCTGTTATTTCACACTTCTGAGGTACAGCTAGGAAGCTTGAGAGCGCAACTAACATCAAATTTACCTTTCTCTGTACTGAGATAAGGTGATACTCTGATTTCACTTACAAATACCTATATTCAATTCTGTATGCATTGATGGCTGTGATAAGTTTTCAAGTGTTTTTAGGAGGAGCAAGATTATGGAACAGGGCTGCAGTAGTTTCAAAGGAGAAAAAACCCCATGTTTCGAAATCAGGAATGCAGGGAGTGAATCCTCACAGGCAGTGGCTTTTACCTTGTGCTATCAAACACTGCTACAAAACTAGCTTCAGATACAGGTGAGGAGAAAGTAAACTGATGTCTGCTGAACCTCTGGAATTTTTTTATTCTCACACTGTGAATATTCTTAGATGGGATGAAAATTTATCAGGGACTAAAGGCATAGGTATGCCATCCTGGCCAAACCCAGAGGAAGAGGAAAGTATGCAGGTAAGAGGTGCTAACTGAGGAAAAACATTATTCTTCTCCTAAGAAAATACTACTTTTTGTTTGAAAACAAAGAAAAATCCAAGCCCCAAGAGCAGCAATAAAAGTCATGCATCACAAGTATTTACCTCTTACTGTGGTTAGTCAAAGAGAAGTCCCTTCCCTGCAGTGCACTAATGCCAGTTTTGGATACAGTTTTGCAGGGTTGTCACACTATTGGCAAGAATGCATGTGAACAGAAACCCATGAAGATACCTAATGACACATTATAATTTCTGAATGTGTTTGTCTAGTGACTTGTGCATTCTTAATTATTTAACCTGCTGACCAGTTTTCAGCACTGACAATCCCTGTTGTAGGCTTGGTCACTTAATGGAGCATAAAAGAGTGCAGAGATCTGTGAGACACAAGTGCAAGACACATTGGAGTTCCCACTGTATTTCCGGGGGCTGATGGATGACAAATATTAATCGGTCATAGATCAGTAAAACACATATCCCACCTGCCAGGGTCTTTATTTAGAAACAAAGCCTTGAGAAGTAAGACCACTGCAGTGCAGCTCTTGTTGAGTGTAGAGCTGGGATAACATGGCTGTTGTTGACAGTCTTATTTTCAGCCTCTTGTAATTTCATTAGGATTTGATTGTTTCTCCTAGACAATTTTATAAGGCTTTTTTTTTGTTGCCATAGATATGTTAGAGAAGATGACATTGTTCCATCAGGTCTTACAAGTGCTCTTATGAACTCTGGATGCTATGTGCACTACTGGGAGTTTTTCCTTTTTACAGTGAATTGCAAAGCTGAAATGAGAAAAACAAGTTTGCGCCCTTTATTGCTTCTTTATGATGCATAAAGGCTGTTTTGGTGTCTGTTCTGCCACTGGCCTTTCAACCCAAAAATCAAGCTCTGAATACTTGGTTTTGCTGACAGGCTCTGAGGAGAATAGTTTCAGGGGACAGAACTGACCGAATCACAACTGACTGAAGAACCTGCTCACTCTTCCTCATTCAGCCCCTGAACTGCTGTGTGACTCCCAAACTCTACTTTACTTTTTCTGTGTTGTGTTACCTCTCTGTCAAGATTGATTTCATCTAACTTTAGGTGTCACCCTTTTAAATCAAGGGAAAGAAATAGGTGTGCTTAGGGGGTGGATCATCTGACCTATCTTAGATGTCACCTTTAGCTTGAGAAGAATCACACTATTGATCCAGACACACTTCACCTTGTCATCTAGAAGATGCCCAGAATAGGTCAGATGAATCACTTAAACTCATGGAAGACAAATCACTGACAGGAGATCTTGGTACCTCTAGCTTTATTTGCATATAAACACTTCATCTATGCAGCAGAGAGAGTCAAAAGGCCACAAAGGCCTTCCTCTGTTTCCTGCAATCACATACTGAGCATCAGTAACTGATTCCACAGGCACAGTTCTGCTTTATTTATGAATCTTGTTATTTTAAGGCAGAAAAACATCAGAGCTGCTTCTGAAGAAATCCTCCAGCTTTTCATCCAAGAGTAAGAAGCTGCTTATAGCCAAAGTAAAAAAAAAAAAAAAAAAGGGCTTAGGAGCTGGGGTATGACAGTACATTCCAACTATATTTAATCAATTCCAGATATCATGTGGATGATGCTAGCTGACAGCACAAGATGCAGTGAACCTGGGCCCTCACCTGAGCAGAGAGAGTGAAGATACTCTAGAAATAGATGGTGGGTCTCTCATACAGATTGTGTTTCAGGCTATTTTGATTTTTACCAAACAAACCCTGAGCTAAAAAGATAAAAGCAAGCTTGCTTATTCTTGGTAGATAACTGGAAAAAAACAACCCATTCTGATTAAAAGACTTGAAGGGACATAGTGACAGGCCTGTGAAAGATTGACCTCACACTTGATCAAACACTTTTAATATGTTAGAAAACTTATTCCTGCTGAACATCAGTGCTGATACACCCTTGGGACACATAACAAGGACCAGACTTGAATATAAATGTGTGCTGGAAAGGCTGTACTCTGAACAGGGGAAACCTGTGCATCATGATTGCCTCTTGTGCAGATCACAGCAGCTGCTGGTGGCAATCTGTTGCAGATAACATTAATAGATCCCCATACCTACATTTCCACCAACACGTTATACTCCCATGCCTCTTACACAGGAGAGGGGAGAAATACAAGAAAGGGAATGGAGAGTTGTGCATTGTCTTTGTCAGGTTATCAAGTGGGTGTCCAGGTGTAGTGGCTAGCTAGGCTCCCAGGAGCTACCTTCTAAGGAGAATAGATTCTGCCCACAGGTATATCACGTCTGGATATGAAGGAAGCCTTGAAACCTGTTTAAATTAGACAGGTAGAGTGGGATCAGTCTGAGGACTTGTGTTCTTCCTCTCAGAGATAGGAACCATTTTATCTTACTTTATCTCAGTTTTCAGTCAATTAAGAGCAAGGAGCAATGTAGAGATGATGTATGTGATTGCTTAGACATCTGTTTTAGGGCGAGATAAATCATAATGCAGATTCCCTTGACTGGGCATGAAGACAAAGGTTGAATCGTGTCTAAGTGAATGCGAGCCAGACCTTATTGAATCTTTCCTGCCCCAACTCTCTTCTTTTTTTTCCCTCGCTGTTCTGAATGCGTTGCTTCTTGCCTTTTCAAAGGCAGTAGTCAGTGTGGTACAGAGCAGTGTCTGTCTACCGACACAAGCAGCACACCCAGCAGTACTAAGGCATCACCTTCTAATAAAAAATTGTCAGACAAGTCTGAAGAACAGGACTGTGTGAAAGATACTGCATTTTGGAGGCAGCACTGGAGCATAGCTTCCTTGGAAAAATAAAATTAATGTACTTCAGATGTTAGCTTTGGGTTGAAAAGTCAACATATGTATCTGCCTGGAACCAGTAGCTTAAGTATGCTCTGTTCACCTCTGGAAAATTGTTGCTCATCAAACTGTGAATATCCGACAGAGAGCCAGACACCCCCGAGGGCACCTCAGGAACAGGCAGTTTCAGTGCATACTTGTAATGTCATCAGCATACATATGCCAGGCAAAAGTGTGCTGGTGAGACCCATTCCCAAATGATGGCATGTAAATCAGAAATAAGATCTTAGGCCAAAAGAGTGCATCTCTGGAGATTGTTGTGGTGCAGTTAAATGGGCAGAAGGTGGAAGTGAATGACTTCCAGATTCAGGGAAGTCTAGGGAAGTCTAGGGAAGTATCTGGGTTTAATGAGGTAACTCCTGAGATAGAGAAGCAGCACTCCAAAGGACCTGTGGAGATTCAGGTAGTAGGTGGCACTAACAGGCACTATGGAGATGGGATTGATGTGGTCAAAGGGGAATTACACAAGTTTTTGTGGCCGGTGAATGAGAAGGGTGTCTCTGGTCAAGGTTAAGCAGATGTCCTGCTCCCTGAAGAGACAGCAAATAGATCAAGTGGAAGATGATAGGGCTGAAAACCGACTTGCACTGTGAACCCTGACTGACTGCAGCAACAGAAAATGGACCTGGGAGGCAGGGTGTTGGTTACAGGCATGCTGACCCAGGGGCACCCATGCCCACCCCAGGGAGGACCACTTTTGTCCTTGCACCAAAAGAGTCTCAGGCTGACTCAGCTGTCTTGAGGGGTGTGCCCCACAGGGAGTGATGGTCTCCACTTGGTTCACTGGGGCATATCTCTGTCTTCATTCTTAGTTAGCTCTTCAAGAGGCTAGCTAAAGGCTTGTTCTGGCAGGGAAAAGTCTGGAAAAGACAGAGTATAAACCAAAGACCTAGAACTTGGTTTCCCATATTGATGAAATACTAGTAAGTATTACTTGACCCAGGCCAGCTAGTGTGGGGGGAGTCTCAGAGGCCACTGGGATTCAAGGATAAGACACCGTGCTTTTGGGGTGAATGACAGAGTTTAACTAGACTTAAGCTTGTTAGTCAGGGGACATTTTATTTACCAGTACATGCACAGTACTCAGATAAGATGTAAGAGAAGGTTGATGAGGTTAACTATGGTGATGACACAGTCTGAAAATACCAACAAAGCATTTTTCTCTTCCAAATGTTTTGATTTAGCAAAGTTTGGATGTTTCCACGGAGATCAAGGATTTTCTGAAGCTCTAATAAAACAGTGATCACCATGTACTTTTCTGAACCTTCTCATGACCTTTGTGCCCTGCCACAGACATGCACTTTCCTGGGGTGTGATTTGTGCCACAGCCGAACTGCTAAAATGAGTCCTTGGCCCAGGCTGGCTATTTCCATCGTCCCTCTTGCATTGCTGCTGCTGTTCATGAGGTCCTGCAAGGAACTGTATTTTCTTCCACTTGCTTTCTCTGTCATTTAAATACTACTTTTGTTTTTTGCAAGCATTTCATCAGTCCTTTCTTTCAAATTTGTCTTTCTGTGACAGTCTCAGACGTTGTAAAAAACATCCCAAATTCTTACACAGTCGCATCCACTTTTATTCTCACTTTTGTGCTTCCAGTCACATCCAGCAGAGGAATGGTGCTGGGGGTATAGCTTGTAACTGGCACCAATTAGCTTTGGCATCTATATGTCAGGGAACAGCAAGAGCAGGGCCATGCTGTGAGCAAAGGAGAGAGGATTGTGACAGAGGCTGGCATGGGATGCGGATGGAGTCTGGAAAATTCTTGTACCTCTTTCTCAAACTTCTTCTTCAAAGAAATCTGATCTGAGATTACAGGTGTCATCATGTGGGAGCAGACCTTGAGTGCAGGCAGCCAGGCACCTAGGAGAGGGAGAACAGCTTGTAGGTATAGATTGCATAGAAAGATGGTTACAGGTTGCTCCAAGGAGTTAGAGCCTGTTGGTGTGCTCAGGGTTTGACTCTACGTGTTTCTCTCACAGACTTCCTGAGTATTTAAGTTCTTTTGGGTCATATTTATAAGAAATACCTAAGTGCATCAGAAGTCTAACTTACAGTCAGGAAGGAGACCAAAGGCTCTTTATGTCAAAATTTTTGGCTATTTGCTCAATTCTTCTGTGGCTCTGTTTCTTCACTGGAGAACAGGGGCAGTTAGGCTTGCTTCCTCCATGGAGGTCTTGGTGGGTGGCTCTGTCAGGATTAATTTGAGGAGATACGTTGTTAACAATTTTCAGTATGACACAGCTTGCTTGCGTGAGGGTGTTTTTCAAGCAAAAGGGACATGTCTGTATAATTTAGAGTTATGTTTTATAACATTCTGCACAACATCTCCCCAGGGCCAGCACTGATGTGTTGTATATGCTAGAATCACTTGAACAGAACTGCTTCCTTTTCTCAAGAAAGGGGGGAATTTGCATTATTTTGTACTTCAGTCAGAGTGGGGATCCCACTGTGAAGGTTTAGAGAGTCTCTCTGGGGGAAGTGGATGGGGAGCTCAGCTATCATGTTCCAACTACAAATCTGATAGCAACCTCTGCATGAGGAACAGTTTTGAAGGAGTCTGTGTTCCTGTTTCTCCTTTTCTGAAT
Source organism: Megaceryle torquata (assembly GCA_024611175.1). Lineage (NCBI taxonomy): Eukaryota > Metazoa > Chordata > Aves > Coraciiformes > Cerylidae > Megaceryle > Megaceryle torquata. The sequence continues at coordinate 63,264 of JANIJG010006287.1, forward strand.
TGAACTATTTCACAGTGATGTGCAAAGCCCTATAAAGGGGATTTATTTTAAACCCATTGCAGCAGAAAAAGTGCCTAATGCTCCCCCATGATGTCTGTACACATGAGGTGGACAGGGGGCTTTCCATGCATCATCCAGAACCATCAATGAGTCCAAAGTGGTCATTATTGATATTATTTGAGGCATATGGAGCAATTAATTTACTCCAAAAAGAGACCATGTCTTGCCACTGGGAGCATATCTGAGAACAGATTGCAGTTTCCTACAGGACGTGCTCTTCAGTCTTAATCAATCTGAGCTATGAAGGATTTGGGCCCTTGTTTTCTGAAATCTGAACTCAGTCATTTGAGAGCATTTCTGTTCTGCAGCTGAAGCTGCCCAGGGTCTGCCCCTGTTGCATGTGGTGGCAGTTGGAGAGCCATGGGGGTGATGCACTGCCCAGGGGTCCCCGTGAAACACAGCTTTCATTCCCATGTACAGACCACAGTTCCTTCTGTCACATCCTACTGTGGACATTACGTCCTATTCCAGTGGAGCTGTTGAATTGAGGTCCTCATCCCTCACTAGTAGTTGACTGCACATTAGACACCCAGTGCTTCTCCAGTCTCCATCACAGGAGGGTTCCAGGGAATTACATCTGATCTGAGCAAACTGATGCCTTGTAAAGAAACAACAACTTGCATGTGAGGTATCAAAGATGACTGTGTTCAGGAAAGCTCCACTGAAGGGCATGAGCATGAAGGAGAACAAGGTAGCAGGGCTGCCTTCATTAGACTCAATGGGTACAGTGTAGCCCTCTGTGCCCACAATGAGTTGTGTTCAGTGAGTAAAACCAGATATCAAATTCACGTGAATCCAATAGGCTGAGCTATAAAATGGCTAATGTGATACAGAGGTGTTACTCTGATGTAATAAGACATTTAGAAAAAAATGGATATAGATTTTCTGTCTTTTACCCGATGTTTTCTTTGTCACAAAGGAACAGCTAAGAAGGAAAGTTCTGCGCTCTTGTTTCATAATTTTTCCTCTGATGATGGTGATTCTTTAATGGAAATGCTTTGAATCATTTGCTTTAAATAGCTGTTACCTGTTATGTTTGTATCTGCTTTCCATTACAGTTAAGCCAAGCACCCATTTAGTAATTCTGATCCAAAGCCAAGAGCAAACAATAGCAAGATATTTAATGTTACTCACATGCCTTAGTGTGTGTCCATAAACTGTGCAAGTATTTCCATGAACCAAATGAGTTTGCACACACGGCCGGGATTTGTTCTCAGGATTGTATTGGTTACTTGTTGAGGCAATTTCAGCAATTTATTAGAAAATGCTGCATTGCTAAAGGTGTGAACATTTTTTTTTAATGCAAAGGGTTGAGTGTGTGTTGCATATCCTTCTTCAGCACCTTGTCTACGGGGAGGTTAGGCTCACAGTAGCCACAAGCAGAAGCAAATCCCTCGCTGGAGCAGTAAAACTCCCACATTTGGCCCTGAGGATCTTTAATACCAGTGTCAGAGCAGATGAGTGATGGGGCTGCTTCCAGAGTTGATTCCAATTTCCTATCATTGTGATTTTCTGTGTGAAAATTGTGCTTTTACACAAATATATATATCTATATAAAGGATCAACGGGGATTTATCAGCTTCAACAACATTTTCCACAAGTCAAATAGAATGCTCTGAGCCACCCTGTCTCTCCCTATCACACATGGTCACCTCCTGCAAACTTAAGCAAAGGGTTCGAAGGCAGCAAGACTGCTTTTGACATTTTCTGAATGCATCATTTTTCACTGTGAAGTCACCTCATACTTGAGAATTTCTAAACCTTTGAAACTTATATTAAAAAAACACAAGCAAAAGCAAATGACAACAGCAGCAAAACAACACATGCTTCAGTGAAAACTGTCAATCACTGAAAACTTTCAATCACTGAAAACTTTCAATAACATTATTTTTCCCATTTTGTCTTACAGACAATGAGTCCTTTGAGTTGATTTATTCTCCTCTGGATGCTGAGGAATGCAGGAAGTTTTGGACTTGAGGGGAAGAAAGGGTTCTGTTGGAGATACTCCATACAGTCCTTCACTCTTCAGCCTCAGGTAGGGATGCCTTTAATTATTTAGCTCTTCAGACATGCCATTGTGGGTATATATGTAGCAGATTGGCATTTATCTGCACCTTACAGCCAAGGAGTGTCAAGAGTGGGAGCCGGGTGAATAGTGGGAAGCTACATCATAGTATATTGTATAACATCTTGTATGAAGCAATGGACAGATTCACTGTCTTACAGCCATTCTGAGGGCAAAATCTATCAACTGACAGTTGTGGAAGTGAATAGGCTACATCCCTTGACAACATGGCTGGTTTATCTGTATGTACTACTTCATTTGTATTAAATTAGGTGCCAAATGAAGACCTCTTTCCAAATTTAGAAGAGAATTAGTTGAATAAAACCAAATGCAATTTGAGCAATGCCAGGAGAATTAATCAGTTGTCAAGCCTGTGTTTAGTAAACAGCACAGCAGAAATTAAGAGACTGGCATAAAGATTTGCTTCAAAAGTTGAGTAAAAAGTTTTTATTATGATGTGTAAATCAAACCATTTATGTTTTGCTAATTCATAGTGTGTCATGTTTAGTATTTATTATGTATGCTGTGGTTTTCCCAATACCTTACTGTTAATTCAGTGAGACAAACTAAATAGGTGACTGATTCAGTAGTAATGTAATTAAAACCCCATAAATCATACTGGCCCAGTGTTTAACAGTGTTTGGCTTTCAGTCATTTTTGAAACCTTGTCCCTGAAGCATTAGGACATGATTTAGTGGAGATGAGGAATTAGTCTTTATTGTTCTTGTTATAACAAGGCTGTTTAAAAAAAAAAAGAAATAATAAAAAAAAAAAGTTGCTTGAGTCACATTATAGTGATAACACAAAAAAAACCACAAAAGAAATTATTGTCTGCATAATTACTGCTGAAACTCCAGTGCCTGGCCCCACCCTGTTTACTGTACAGTAAAAACATTGTGCCAGAGTTGTGTGATAGAAAATTCTAGTTCCCTTAGCTGTTCACTGTGCTTATCACAATAGATGTGCTCCCTGCCTACTCCTAAAGGGTATAAAGGCTTCGTCAGTCTGATCCTTCAGCAATCCCTGACAGGCTGGATCATTGGGCTGAGGTCAACTGTATGAGCTTCAGTAGGGCCAAGTGCTGGGTCCTGAAGTTGGGCCACAACAACTCTCTGCAACATTACAGGCTTGGGGAAGAATGGCCAGAAAGCTGCCCAGCAGAAAGGGACCTGGGGGTGCTGACTGACTCCCTGATCAACATGAGCCAGCAGTGTGCCCAGGTGGCCAAGAAGGCCAATGACATCTTGGCTTGTATTAGAAATGGTGTGTCCAGCAGGACCACCAGTGGTGGTGCAGAGTTCCTCTGTACTCAGCAGTGGTGAGGCCACTCCTCAAGTCTTGTGTTCAGTTTTGGCACCTCAATACAAAAGAGACATGTAGATGCTGGAGCGGGTCCTGAGAAGGGCAACTAAGCTGGTGAAGGGCCTGGAGAACAAGTCCTGTGAGGAGCAGCTGAGGGAACTGGGCCTATTTAGTCTGAAGAAAAGGAGGCTGAGGGGGAGACCTTATCACTCTCTACAACTACTTGAAAGGACGTTGTAGAAAGGCAGCCAGTGGTCTCTTCTCCCAAATAATTAGTAACAGAACAAGAGGGAATAGCTTCAGGTAGCACCAGGGGAGGTTTAAACTGGACTCCAGGAAACATTTTTTCACTGAAAAGGTTGTCAGTCACTGGAACAGGCTGCCCAGGGAGGTGGTTGAGTCACCATCCCTGGATGTGTTTGAAAGCCATAGAAATGTGGTCTTGGGGATATGGCTTAGTGGTGGACTTGTTAGAGTAGGGTTAGTGGTTGGACTCGATGATCTTAAAGGTCTTTTCCAACCTTCACGATTCTATGATTTTAAAGAGTCTTCAGACAGCTCCAGTATTTCTCCCAGAATTGGGAAATGTGCCTTTCTCATGAGCAGTCTGTATATATCAAACTGAGCACAGGTTTGTCCCTTGTTGAGAAAGAGTCTTCCCCTGAAAGAGTCTGCTACCAGTGGCAGCTCTGGACTCCCCTGTGACATCCTTGCTCTTAAGGCTTGTGATGGAGAATGCGCTGAGATGGCTGGTGCTCAGTTGCTTGTTCTGAAGAGGGTCTCTTCCTTCTCTGCCTTTAGACTAAGCCCAGTCTCTTTGGAGGAGTCTTGTAGATACCAGAGTAATGCTGTTCATCTTGCAGCACAAGTGTGTGCTCTTGTTGCAGCTCCTAACGTAACTCTAAAATTAAAGAATTGTAAAAGAACAGAGGTGGATCATTTTTATCCAAAAATTCTAAAGGAACTGGCCACAGTACTGTTAGATTTCTTAAAATTAATGGTTAGCCAGGCCATGGACCTACAGGAAAGTGAATACACCAATGTTTTTATAGGATAAATAGAATGACTTGGGTAATTACAGTTCTTTCAGTATGAAATTGATCCCAGGGAAGATAATGGAACAGTCAATCTGGGATTTGACTGATAAAGGATTAAAAAACACTAATGCAATTAATGCTAATCTACCTAAGATTATTTGCAATAGATCTTGTCAACCTAAAGTGGATAACTTTACTTGATGGCTTTACAAACTGTGTTGGTAAAGGGAGTAATATCAGTTTTATGGACTGAGGCTTTGCTAAAACATTTGTGTTAGTCACGCACAGAAAACCAGAAAATCAACATGGCTGTATTAAATTGATTAAAAGCTGCTAATGGGAAGAACTCAAAACATTCCTGTAAATTTGGGATCATTACTGGGCAGGTGAACTGCTATTTAATGCTTCTGTCAATGCTTTGAAAGAAAACATAAAATCCTTTGTGATAAAGCATGGTGATGACAGCAATATTGGGGGAGTGATAAATAATGAGGAGTGGTGATGGACATGGAATAGTCTGAATCGATTGGTAAATTGAGCTTGGCCAAGCAATGTGACTTCTACAACAGCAAATATAAGCCATAAATTGAGTAAAGAACCCAGGCATTGATGCTGGATGGAGGCTGCTGCTTAAGAAGGTGGTTACCTGAAAAGGCTGATCATGGTGGATAAAATCCAAGTCATTGTGGACTCCTGTTTTGGAGTCTCTCCAGATGATCTGAGAGGTTCCTTAGATTAGTGTAGCTGATTATACACCTGGCTTTGTGATATCTGAACATCCCACATTCGCACATGTTGTAGCGACCTGGATTTGTTTTCTTACATGTCTGTATATAATTAAGGACTTCATTTTGCAAAGATACATAGGGCCATGCTAAGTCCTTTCTTCCATTAAGCATATGCTTAAAGAGATTTTTGAGCTGGGTACCTTCACCACAAGATACTCTTTCATTATCTTGTGGTTGTTGGGTTTTTTTTCCCCTTGATTTCATAAACTCATTTGGATGCAATGGTTTTCTGTGGTTTAATCTACTTTCCCTGTGTTGTTATTGTCTCCAAACTGTGTATATTTACAAAAGGAATCAAATGAGTACTATTTATTTTACAGCCTGTAATGGCCCTTTTGGAGGGAAGCCATTATGTAGATAACTTATACATCTTTTCCTATTAGAGAGCCCTCATGACATAAATACAATAAAACAAATACTGGGCTCAGTCCTGCGAATGGTTTCTTGCAAAACAGGCTTTATTTCCAAGAACAGCTCTGTAAAAACATCAAAGTATCCATTCAGCATAGGAGAGGCTCAGAGCCTCTCCTGATTTTATCCCATTAAAGCAGATGTTTAGTTATAGACGTCTGGGTGAAAGTGTCATTAAAAAAAACGAATGTGCTTGTGTGTGAGCAATTGCATGTGCAAAAATCTCAACACAGTTTTTAGTAGGACTGTTCCTGTTGGTCCCAGTTTCAGCTCAGCAAGAAAACTGAAGGTGACTTTAAAACCCTTTTGTGCTGCAAAGTCAGTATATAAAATGTAAAATAAAATCTGAATCTGGACCAACTGAGTTTTAAAGAGTTGGAGTTAATGGAAAGGAGAGGAGAGTTGGTAACATGCTCCCACCATGATATCACTCTCATGGACTTCTCCCCAAGCTCTTACCTCCCATCAAGTCCCATACAAGAGCTTCATATATCTGAACTGCTTCTTCACATAGTAATCCACTCTTCATTTTCCATATGTTTGCCTCCTGAAGAAGTCTGTATCCATCCACTACAGCACTTTGGTCATGAAAGCTATCCCAGCACATTTCAGTTATTCTAGAGACGTTTTAGTTCGTTGATACGTCAAGAAAATAGATGTTTATTATATGGCTCCTGGAAGCAGCTATGCTCTCTCATGGTTAAGTGAACATTCCAGAGTGTAAAATTCTGTAGCAGTCCCTGCCTTGAAACTCCAAGGCAGTCCCCACCCCTGGCTCCTTGGCAGCACATTGCTCGGGACAACTTCACATGTTCCTCACAGGATCCAGGTTAACAGAGGGACAGAAAAGCATGAAGCTGCTTGCAGTGGGTGCCTTTCTTCCACTGCCTTGTGTCAGGGACAGTCCTGACTGCTCTTGCAAATTTTGACTGGGAATGGTGGTAACTCCCTTTGTCAAAAACATGTTGGTGGTTGAAATTGTGTCATCTTAAAAATGAATGTACTAGGGAGGTTTTGTGGAGTGACTTTCATATCTTCTTCCTACAGTCAGTTTTGAAAGTAGTTTGCATAGGCTTAAATGCAATTGGTCCACCACAGATGAGGCCTAAGGGCTTTGTGTTTGTCTATATGTATTGAACTTAATGGAGCAACAGTCATTTCTCCCAGCTGAGAATTTGGCTCTGCAGGATTATTTATATCCTTTGTTTTTCCTTCTCTTCCTTACTGCTCCTATACTTTGCTTCTCTCATCCCTTCCTGCTCCCTTTACCCACAGATATAGATATACATCTAGAGTTGTTTCTTGTTCATGGATTTTTCATTTTGCTATCAAGCTGAAAGCTGATTTTTGAACATTTTTGAAGTGCTCCAGCTTTTAAGCTCAAGAAACTTTTGCACTCTTTATGCTACTCAAACCCAACAATTTGTATGGGATAAAGGCAGGCTGTGACTAGCCAGACTCAAAGATTGTTTCCTGACAGAAATCTTGGTTGGTTTATTCTGGTCATTACTCCTCTGTGGACAGAAGAAAATGGCTTTATTCTTTTTGTATGTCCTGGAAAAATAAACTCAATTTTCTTTGAAAGCCTCTACTACTAGAAGGTACCCCTCTGATGCAAAGCCTGGTGTGTTATTATGCTTAGCTCACAGCTGGATACCAAAGACCTTGACTAATTAACTTCAGGAGTGAGACAAAACAGATTTTTCGCCCACTCAACTGCTTGGAGAGCAAACTTTTTTTTTTCTTTTTAACGACACCCCCGTGGTCTGATCGTGAAAATAGAGCAGCTTAAGACTTTTCTTGTCACAGCCACATTGATCAGCTGAGGTGCTGAAGCCACCCATAGGACTAGTACTCTTAACAGTGATAAATTGGTCAATCTTAGAACTTTCTTCTGGCCATATCTCCTTCCTGCTCCAATCTTGGTGACTTTCCATATTATCTAACAGAGCTTTTGGACTCTGCACAGGTTCTTGTTTTTTCCCATGCTCTAACTCAAGCATTATACTTTGCCCAGGTTGATGCCTATTCCGCTCAAGAAGGCAAAAGCACTTACAAAATTACCTTGTGGAAAATGTGATGTTACCAAAATTATTTCTTTGTAAAGGAGAGCTTCAGAAAGGGATGTAAAGGACAATAGTGGTAGTATGAGTATTACAAAACATTTTGCCCAAATTCTAGCAAGTCTGTCAAGTTACAATTGAATAAGTTCCTTTACACTTCTTCCCTCTTGCATGTGTAGATTGGCTCCTACTTCCTCTTGCCAACATCTTCGGAAACTCCACATTTGTTTTGATTTTGCTGTGCAGATCCTTGATGTTCATTGAGAGGAGTAGGTACCAAGAGCATTTTTCTGCTTCTGTCTTCCTTTGAAATTCACTCTGGCAACACAGATAGTTGGTGGAAAGGGAACAGGTGTAAGAGAGGCAAGTTGCTTCAGTCCTTGGACACTAGCACAGTTCAGGCAGAAGAGTCAGCCTGTACTCTGCCCCACGTGACAAAGCCAAGCACCTGGCACAGGGGCCTGAAGAGCAGAGGCAGATCAAGGCAGGTAGTGCCTCGTACGGTTTAGTTTTGTGGCATTTGCCATTGTTATTCCTAGGTACATTTGCTGGTAATTTTGTCAAACTTTAACTGTTCCAAGTGAGTTCTCCAAGCAAGATGCCAGCTCAGGTTGCTGTCATTTCTCTTTGTTTTTCTTTTGTTTCAGTTTAAAATATTCAGAGAATTAATCAAGGGAAAAAAAATATCATGTTATCTGCTATACTTCTTTGCACTCGTGATGTTGAGAAGCTGTAGTCTCTTATGTTTTGAGCCAAAGACTAAAGTCTGCCACTAGAAATCTGTATTTCAGTTCTGTGCTTTTGCCCTTCCTCTAAAAAAATCTGCCAACACCCATCTAATGTAATCATCTTTGAAATACTGCAGTTTGTACATGTTTCTCATCAGATACAGACATCCAAGGCCATGTGCAACAGAGAAAGCGGGGTGGAACAGGGGAGAAAGGGCAGGAGACCAAAGATGGGTCTAGTGATGGGATACCTAAGATGATACAGAGGGTGGCAGCACCTTAACCATTGTAGTGCTTGTAACCCAGCTTTCAGAGGTTCAGTCATCTCTGGCTGGTAACAAACAACTGTCAAATCTAGTAGTGAAGTGTGTACCATAACTGCATTTGGTGTTGATTCCATATAGGTTGATGACTGTATTTGTGGGTAATGCCACTATCTCATCTGACAAGGTCCATATGAAGTGAAGGTTTCGGGGGTGATTTTTTCCGAGGTCTAAAAGCTTTGTCCTTATCAGGAAAAAAGGAGAACAAGGTAGCCAGGAGACTGATGATTTCAGAGTTCACAGATAAAGGAAACAGTTGCCTAAAACTGTAAGAGAGGAAAAGATGCCACAGCAAAAGGCAGTAGGAAAGTTCTGCTGAACAAAACATTGAGTAAAAGGGAATAGCCTTACTGTCACCATGGCCAGGTGGCCAGAAGTCCTTGTTGAGAGATAGACAATAGTATTTTAGTCACTGTTCTCTATTACAAGGCTATCAGGTATTTGCTGATCGGTTGGCAGAGCTGTGAAATTTGGATATGCATTGTGTTCAAAATATCCCCAAATTTTTCTTTTAATAGTGCCATTAACTTTATTTGACTTCATGCCTTTCCAGAATGGGGGGAGAGAGGAAATTCAAACCTTGTAAAATCAAGAAATTTCTAGACAGGCTGTCACCTTGGAGGCTTAGAAGGGGTCACAGCATCTAAAGGACACAGTCTTAAGCGTTTTGCCTTCCTCCACCTGTTTCACCTTCACTTAAACACTTGTGTACTGTAGAATTCCCTGTTTGTAGACATTGCTGGGCTGCTTCTTTCTGCAAACAGCATTGACACCTCCATCTTTTAGCAAAGGCTACTTTCCTGGTCAACTGACAGCCACACTTGGATCCGTGTAGTGAAGTAAATAAGAATTTTTAACAGGACAACAGAGGAACTGGTGGCTTTGCTATCTTCTGCAGCCTTCAGATGAAGACTGGGTAAATTTCTAGAAGGCAGGTTTTAGCCAGACAGTAATTATTTTATTTAGCACAAGAGTAACCAGATGCAATGGGATGGCCTCTGTTTTGCTGGAGTATCAGGTAGTCCCTGCTGACCTTAAAATCTATGAATCTCTAACAAGCAGGCATAAAGATGCACTCAGGCAATGTGCTGTCATCAACCTGTTGCCAATGTGGAGTGCTTGCAGAGAGCAGGAACCGTCCTTGCTCTACTAGACCTAAATTTTACCATGGCTTTGGCAAAGAGCAGTCCAACGCTGCTCCATCATGCTTGTGCAGTTGCCTCAGTGTCTGAAGTAGGACTGCACAGGTACCAGTGTTATTAGTGTGCTGATAACCGAAGGAGGGCAAAGTTAGCATCACATGTTAGTTTAACATGTTAAGTTTTGATATCTTTGTTTCGGTTGTTTATCTTGAATATGTCAGAAGCACCCAAGGGACAAACAGGTAGTTTTTCTTCAGCATTTTTGGGGACTGTAGTAAACAATACTAATGGCCTAGCAAGACATTTTAAAGGGATTCAATCTGACCACCAACAGTATTTTTCTGGCTGCGGTAGTAAGAGTTTGTTCTACCTGAAGTTCATGGAAGTCTTGAGTTATTGACTTCAGTGGGATTTGGATAAGACCTGATGACCTGCTTCCATTCTTACAGTTAATAATAATACTTCATTGTCAATAGTGGGGACAGAAAGAGGCCATGAGGAAAGTGTTTACTTTAAAATGATTTGTCTTTAAATGATTTCTACCCTACAGGGTACCAGGCCATAAAGCCTTCTTAGAAAAATAGCTTAACACTGCAATTAAATGGGTGCAGCTTTTTTCCATGTACAATACTCATCAGTCTCATCAATCTAAGGAAAATGAATGCTCTAAACCAAACTTTTGTGGCTCCATGGATTGATCAATGGATTAGTCAATACAAGAAGAGGTTTTAACATCTCCAACAACCCCTTCATTCTAGTAGCTGTTGATCATCTCCCTAGGAAAGGGTTGCAAGACACCCAAATGCATCTCCTGCATAGATCTCTGCTCTGAACAGGAGAAGCAGGGGTCTCTAGGGTTCAGAGATTAGGCTGTGGATTTAACATGCAAGCACAGGAACTAAGGAGTAGATTTGGCATGAACTTTTTTTTTTATGTGAAGTCCAAGCCCAGGGTATGATTGCTCTATTATGTTTATAGGTTAAACGATACCTGCTATTTATAAATGTCTGACAGATATTCAATAGTTACTGTTTATGTTCAATGTCACGGGCCTGGGAAATTGGAACCAACAGCACAGCCAGAAGTGTGCTCTCAGTTGAGGTAGGTTGGAAAGCTTTCAAAGATTGTGTGGACTGCCTTTTGTAATAGTTTCTGGAGAACTACCTGATCTCTGAACAATTACAAGGAATGCTTTTGTTGGTTTTTGTTTTCTTTAATGTCTGCATTGCAAATTACTACAGCCTTCAGATTTTTAGGGAAAGAAGTCATTAAGAGGTAACCGTTCCTCATTTGTAGGATGCTTTGCTGGCAGCATTTACTCTAATTGATCCATTCAGGAGAGTTATGTTGGTAGTGTGAATATAATCGACCCACAGCAGATTATTATTTCTGTCACAGAGCTTCTCTGCAGATGTGATAGAAAGTAACTTTGGCAGGGGCTTACAGGCTTCAGAGAATCTCATCAGCCTAGAGCAGTACACATGCTTGTATGCTACTGAGATAAACATGAAATACAACATTCATAAATACCAGACCCTTGGGCTTAGAACATCTAATGAATGTGGAATGTGTTTCTTATATTTAAGTAGAGGTGAGGGAGAAAATAGAATACTGTTAATGAAACATCCTCTGTAAAATGTGTACTTAACCTTAACTTAAGTTAATACATTACAATCCCATTTGTTCATATTAACTTATTGACATATTGCCTTCAATACAAATTATGTGAACAATTGTAGTTCTCTTATTGACAGCTTGCTAGAAATATTTGTGTTTTATATCTGTATCGTGACAGATCTGGCAAATTGTATCTTACTAGTCCATTAATATTCAGCAAAATATCAATAATGGCCTTGTTGGAAGAGATTTATTTATTTTTCTCATCTATCACATAGAAACCAAAACCAAATTTAAGTGAAATTTGGCTCAGTTTACCATAAAAACTCTGTACCTATAAAGAACAAACTGTAACTGAAATGTACTGACGAGATTAATTAAAGAACCTTTTGGTGTTGGGCTTAATACTTTAATCAAGTCCTTCCTGAAATCATGGCATGCATGTAATTCTGCTGTTACAGTGTCGGCACGGAAATACCTTCAGTGTTCCACTACTAATAGATTTTATAGAAGCTGTAATTTGGCAACAGCTCCCCAATTCTCTGATTTAATTCTCTGATTGAATTCTCTTAATTCTCTGACTGAATTCTCTTTCTACCCACCATCAGTACACTGACAAGAGTTTTTTGTATTTAAATTAAAAATTAAAATAAATCATGTACAAACTGTGAATTAAGCCAGTATATGAATCATTTAAACTACAATGCATACCACTCTAGAAATTGGCTTAGAGTGCATTTCTGAAAAGAAAATTGTGTAGCAAAATGACATCTTCTTATCCATAAATTTGTGGCTTCCTATGTTTATTTCAAGAAGATTGCCTGGTTTTGGTGACAAATGCACTTTCTTAGTGTTATAGCTAAGACAATGGCACAGCAAAGAGGCAATAAACTGTGCATTAGATTCTTTGTGTGTGTTACCATCACAGTGTCTTTCGTGCCTCCAAGAAGGCAATTTCAATACATTGAAAACAATGGCATTGGGAAAAAAAAAAAAGGGCAAGCTTCTGAGAGCAGTTAAGGCTGAAAAACTTTTACCTTTCCTGCAAAATTGGAAAGCTTTTGTATTTACCTACATATGAGATCAACATGATACTCCACAGCCAGGTCTCCTGGCTCACGCTTCCTCAATCTTCCCCAGGCTCCAGGGGATCGACTGAACCCATCCTGAATCGTGAGTGTGACAGGCATTTTGCAATGAGGGTGTTTTGATAGAAGAAATAAACTCTCAGTAGGAGTATAGGTTGTGATGAAGACCCTGTGAAAGTCACCCAGGCTGTGATTCTCAGAGCTCCTTCATTTTCAGTCCCAAAGTGCATCCTAAGTGTGCCTCCTTGGATGGCACCTCTACACACAGCTAGCTTAGCTATGTCCAGGATGAGTAAGGGTGCAGCTGTAGCATTGAAAGTCTAGCAGATATGCTGGGATATCAGTCCTGGGGCCACCAGAACCTACAGTATTTGGATGGCTCAATTTCTTTTGTATTTTTTGAGCTGACTCTCCAGCTAGACTGATACTTAAATTTATATTGCCTCCAGAATATTGTACTGGCTCAAGGGAGGACTGTTTTACCTCTGTTGAGTTTGAGTCTCCTGCAGGAGGCTTTGCTGAGGTGGGAAGTTTTCATTTAAGTCTGCAGAATGGTTTGTTACACACTGGTTTCTGGTTTAGTTATTTTGTTTGTTTGGTTTGTGTGTGGTTTTGTTTGGTTGGTTGGTTTTTTTTGTTGTTGATTTTGTGGGTTTTTTTGGTGTTTTGTGTTTTTTTGTTGTTGTTGGTTCGTTAGTTGGTTGGTTTGGTTTGGTTTTGGGTTTGGTTTGGGTCTCCTGAAGGAGAGTGTTTGAGACTGGAGTAGCCCCATGTAAAAATGACTCCGTTCCTGAGGCCATTTCATTTGGAAACCACTGAGAAGCAATAAACACAGAATCAGACATTGGCATTAATGCAAAACCATTTTTTAGAGCAGAGGTTGACATTACCAGATGCCAACTGATGGCTTTTATGAGCCACTGACAAGTGCTATTTGTAGAGACAATTCAGCAAGTTAACTGTGTGTAGGGAGCAAGAAATAGGGGTGCTTGTTTTTATTAGATTATTTAGCATAAAAACATCACTTTTGCTTCTCAAATATTGACTTACTCCTCTTGCTGCTGCTTTACTTGAACAGATTAAGGCAAATTTGTCTAGGGTGCAATTTTGACTTGAATTAAGATAAAAACCACCTTTAATCAAGTACTTCATGCTCTGTAGCTTTCAAGCGGTTCCTTATCTCTTATTTGAGCCCGTTATCTACCTCTTTATCATTTTAATTTTGTATCAACAGTTGCCAAGATCTGTAGTTACTGTCCTCCCTTACTAGCAGATACTTTTGGCAGAAATGACGTGGGATGGTCAGACTCTTTAAAAAAAAAAAAAAAAAGTTAAAGCTTTTTAAAATAGTATTTAAACTAGTCCACAGAGCTTTTTTGGCAAGTGAACATTCTGATTTTTTAGGAAGAATCCTAGTTTTCCAATGCCTTCTCCGTTTTCATGTGAATTCTATGCTTTGGCTGAAAAAGAGATAGAATTCTGAAAATATTTCTCTTTAGAGAGAGGTTTTCTCTCCTTGTAACCCCAGAGAGATTGCTCTGGGTGGCAGAGGCAAGCTCCTAGGGAAACGTATGGCTGGGCTTTGAGCTTTTGACTTTGCAAGGGACCCAAGCATTGTGCCTCCCACATGTAAGCTTTCTGGTAAACAGAAATACCAGAAGAGCTTCTAAAGGAGGCTGTGGGACTTGGCACAGTAACAATATCTCCAGTTTATTTGGGATGATTTTTTTAAAAAATTTTTTATTTTATTTTATTTTTCTGACAACACTAAAACTTTTATTAGGATTTGCCTTCAGATTTCCCACTATTGCACCAAGACAGTTGAGCTGGTTTTGGCTGGGGTAGAGTTAATTTTCTTTATAGGTGCTGCACAGGGGCTGTGTTCTGGATTTATGCTTAAAAGCATTGTTGATAATACCGAGATGATGTCATTATTGCTGAGCAGTGGCTCACACAACGTTAAAGCCTTCTCTGCTCCTCACCCCACTTCACCAGTGAGTAGGCTGGGGGTGGATAAGAGGTTGGGAGAGGACACAGCTGAGAGAGCTTACGCCAATTGACCAAAGGGATATTCAACACTATGTGACATCACACTCAGTATGTAAAGCTGGAGGAAGAGGAAGGAAGTGGGTGGATGTTTTGTCTTTCCAAGTCACTGTTATTCATGATGGAGCCTGGCTGTTCTGGAGAGGGCTGAACACCTGCCTGCCGGTGGAAATTGGTGAATTAATTCCTTATTTTCCTCTGCTTGCATGCATAGCTTTTACTTTGCTTATTAAACTGTCTTTATCTCAACCCACGAGTTTTCTGACTTTTACTCTTCTGATTCTCTCCCCCATCCCACTGGAGCTAAGTGAGCGAGTGGCTGAGTTGGGTTTAGATGCCAGCTGGGGTTAAACCACAACAATAATTCAAGTGGTAGCAGTAGGTGAATCAATGTTTGCAAAACTAGTACCATCTAAGCCAGGTCTTTGAAATGGAGCTGGTGACTTCTGGCTGCTCCTTATTTCAGAACTTAGTCTGGGCTGGTTTTCAGAGACAAAGAATTTTAAAGAATTCTCTGGAGACACTTGTATGTTTTGGATTATGCAGTTGATAAAAGAGGCCTCCAGAATCACCATTAACTTTAGAAAGTACAGAAGAATAGCTGAAAATAATTCTTGCCACTGGAGGTGACACTGCATATACCCTGTTGGAATGGCCCTCATTTTCAGTGGGTATGGTGGGAAATGTAAAAGTGTGGGTAGTGACAGAAGTGTTGTCCTTCCCCAGTTAACGAGATGTGCTGACCATACAAATCTGCTTTATAGTATTTTGAGACATAGTTTCCTGCCTCTTCTCAAGATGAGTTGGCAGATCAAGACAGTCTTTCTGGGCTGTTATTTGAATTGCTATGGCTTGAGAGACATGTTGCTGTGACCAGGACATAAGCAAGGTGATAGAATACAGTCCTTCTTCAGAAACCTGTTCTATTCCTAATGATACCCAAATATTTGCCATCCCTCAGAGAAGCAAACATTTCAGGCACTAAGCACTCCAAAAAAATGAAAAAGGAGCAGTTTTGAGCTAAAAAGGAGCAGTTTTGAGCTATTACATGTTGAAAGCAAATCTTAGTAAGTAGAAAAATTCTGATTTTGGTGTATGGTTTCCAAAGTCTGTGAGCTGCAACATGTTACCTTAAGAGCATGTTGTGCCCTTGGCTGGTTTTCAGTACATTTAGAACAGGCTCTGAAAATGGGAGGGCATCATATATATAGAAAGCTACAAACAGACTGGTCTGGAGGAAAAGAGAAAAATCTATGCAGTTTGAATTTCATTCTATGGTCCGTGGTCTCCTGGAGGGAGGATGAAGGCAGGAGGCTTAAGAGGGTTTGTGCTTACTTCTTAGGGACTCTGAAGGAGTAATTAGGAAAAAAAAATACTCAGGCTAACTTCACTATCCAGGGGCTCCTGCCTCTGTGGAAAATGTCTGAATATCTGCAAAAAAAAGTTGTATGTATGAAAAAAAACCAAAACAAAACAGAAGAGCCACTAAAATACAGCAACACTGGAAGAGCACAATATTTCCAGAGTTTGCTGTGAATTCGCTCACTTCCAAGGGATGCTGAGTGAATAATGTGTAGTAAGTCATTTGACTTGTTGTCGTTGTCTTCTTTTTTTCTGCCTGTATATTGATCACAGTTTTCAACTCTGCCTCTGGGCTTGTTTGTAAACTGAGAGCCCTGATCCTTACCTATCGCAGAGGGGTCTTACGAGCATAGCTGGGCGAACTCCAGAGTCTGGTGGTGCAGACCGATGCTGAAGGCTCTTTGAAAGTTCAGTGAACTTCAATGTTGAAGAAGTCAGGTGGGATTTGCCTCATAGCACTATGCAAACAGCCTTATTCTAGTTCTGAAAAGGCTTTTGAGGATGTTGTACTGGGCTCTGTGAGAGTAGATCCAGCTGGTACCGATTCAAGGCTCTATGGAAATATTTAGAGCAGCCCTAGTTGCTAGACTTAGTTCATTCATTCTGTAAAATCCTCTTGAAGGATTAAAGGGTTACCAGAGTGCATGATGAATTATTAATTGAGAATAAATGTATCTAATTTGAGGTTTACTCTTCACATAAAGAGGACATATTAAAAGAAAAAAAAAAAAGAAAATTAAATTAAATGAAAAAGAAAGATGGGTACTTTGAAGAATGGCACATGTGTAAGGACTATATATTACCAAGTCATATAGACAACATAGGTTTCAGTTCTAGATACTTTCAGTAGGTTAAGGAGGACATTCCCAGAGGTCTTTGTTCTGGGAGAGTTCTTCACTGGATTGGGACGTCCTACATTGTGTGCATGAGTGTCATGGTGAAGAAGATGCAGTCTCCTAGCTAAGGACAGTTACTTTTCTAAGGCTTCCTTTTAGAAAAAACAAACCAAACAACTAATGTGTGATTTTCCACTTATCACTAACTTTTTGTAAGAGAGACTTCTGTAGGATCAGTGCTCAAGAAACCCCAGCAGAAATTTCAGAGAAGCAAATATTTTCTGAGATTTTTGATAAATCTTGGGTCTGTATAAGCAAGGTACATCGTGACCACGATCTCTCTGACAGTACCTTTTATTCTAATGGTAGATAAGGAGCTATAATTTTTAAAAAGCATGAAAATTCCCAGTATTCTTGTTTCTGTTTTTATTCCACCAGTTGGATATAGCTTTATGTTGCTTCCTGGCTCTAATTCAAGCTATTGATCATTACCTGTCAAAGACTGCACACAGCTGATGGATTTATTAACAGAAATGGCAGAGATCTGCATTTGAGCTTGAATGTCTCAAATGTAGCATCTCTTGATAATCGCTCAACTTTGCCCTTAAAAATCTGAAGCAATTTGCCCACAATTCCTGACTGCTGGTGAGCCAGATCTAGTCAGCATGTCGATCTCTGAGGAAAAATGTTGCAATTTGTTCTCTTGTTCTGTGAAACAAGTCCTGGTACTGTTTTCACTGAAAAAAAAAAAAAAAAAATCCTGCATAAAATAACATGATTTGTCTGGGAGAGATATGATGAGGCTGTTATTTTTAATGATAGCTCAGCTAAAATAAAATGTGCAATGACTTTAAGAGGTTATCATTTGAGAATCAGAATCTCGCAAAGACAGAAAAAGGACAGCATGAAAAATTGATCATAGGGATACCTATCTCACACAGAAGATATTTTTCAAAGGGGAACACCTTTTCATGCTTTCAAAGGAAGTCCTACCACTTGAAAAGGCATTTATCAGAGACAGGAAATGAGAGTACTGGGGAACTTGCAGCCTGAAACTGAAAACTGCAGAAACATGTTCTCGATTTTGTTGCAAACTTGAAATTTTGGATATATACACTGAAAACTCTGAGTAAATTTAATATACTAATCTGTGAGTGAATCTGGGCAGGTTTACAAGTGTCACTGAACCCTAGGTAGTTGCAGTGAGAGAACATTTTGGTTTTCCATATCTTGAAACATCAGCCTAATATGCAAATCTTTAGAGAAGTCCTGGACTTAGCCAGGGTCTGTGTGAGGTATCAGCAGTACTGCCTTCTTGCTTTCATGGGATGCTAAAAGTGACCTAATTATGGTATGAAAGCCAGGGTCATTGGAATCAGTAGAAGTAGAAAGCACTTAAGTACCTCAGAAAAACAAGCTACGTATTATTCATATATTGAAAAGCCTACTTTTAGTCTGATGCAATAAAAAAAGCTAAGGTAAAACCTGGATTATACCTCTGTCTATTCCTTGATTTCATCCCAAAACTAAATACACAGAAGTCTGTGTGTCTTCAGTGTGTTTCTGCTCTAACAACTCAAGTTAGCCAAGTCTTTTGGTTCAAGCTCGAATTTTTAATCTTTACAACCCAGTTAGATTTTTCCCCTTTGGGCACATTAGCAGGTGTGCCAGTCTGGGCCATAAAACTTCCCAGACAGTGAACAGCTAGATCTGCTGTTAGGTCTTCTGGAGATGCTTCCTGACACAGGACATAGCTTTGTGGTGTTTTAAAAGCTGTAATCAATAACGTTCTTGAGCTTGCTGCGTACAGTTTTTGCTTCTCACCTTTGTACAGTCTACTTTCCCTGGGTATCTGGGTTGGACTGATATAACAACATTTGCTAATTCTGGTAAGTTTTTGTGTCACACTGAAGGTGCTGGGAACTTGGGTGTATTACATAAATATGTGGAACTCTGTTGCATCTCAGATAGATCAAGACTGTCTTAACAGAAACTCCAGGGATTCATATCTCTGTGCAGAGGACAAACACTTCCTTGAGTGAGGCTCATGTTCTGACAGCTAATGGAATTAAGGTTTTTGCTTTGCACACCACCACGAGAGTAACTGATGCAGCACACAACAGTAACCTATAACTTGTCCGTTCATCAAAACCTGAACTGGATGGTTTCATGGTGTTTTCTATATAACAGGATAAATGGCTTGATCCAAACATCACTGGAATCTATGACAAAATTGTGTTAAATTTGCTGGGATTTAGGCTGAGCTCATGGACGTTATGAATTGTTAGAGGGCAGGTATTTTTGTATGTCCTTTAGAAATCTATCCTTTTAGACAGAGATGCTGTGCTGAAGGTTTGACTCATTATGGTGGTCACATGGAGATTCATAAACTTCTGTATGGTCTGCTCAGCAGAACTATTTTACAGTCTCTAGACTCATGAAGTCCCTTCTAGAGGTAGATTGTGTTCTTCTAGTTCACACAAATTCACAACCCGGCGATCCATGTTCAGCCCATGCTGCTTATGACCCGCTGATGGATTTACTGCTAAAGGTCATTGTTGACTTGCTATCATAAAGGAATGAAACATGACTCTGAATGTATGCATTTTAGGGAATAAGTAAAACAGGCCAGTTGTTGACCAGTTTCTAACACCAGTACTGGTTATTTAAAAGTCCTGTGAAACTACTGATATTCCATTCAGCCCATGGCACTCTGCATCCTCCTGAGAACACAAATGGTTTGCCATAGTGCCTGTGCTTCATGTTCATCGCTATGTCAGGAAGGGAATGCATATGCATTCTTATTTGCTGACAATCAGTAACACAGTTTTTACATAAATTGCATGTTTGACGTAAATTTCCTTCTCTATAGCACCCTCTATCATCAATAAATATTTCTATAGTCAGTGAATATTTACGCAAGGCCAAATTCCCTCCAAGGACAGTGCTGAACTTTATTTAGCACAGCTACAGAGATAGTGGGAGCAAAGATACACTACTACTCTTCCTTTCTATGGTGTAAAGTCTGTGGATCAATTCAGATCTTCATACAAGCTACATCATCTTCTTCAGAGCCCTTAAAATCCCAAAACTGGTCACAGGAAAAATTGGTGTCGTCTTTCTTTGCAAACCCATCCCATTGTTAGGGTTGTTTAGAGGGGAAGAAAGTCCTCATTGGTAGTAAGTGGCTGAGGGGGACTGTTGCCATAGCCGGGGTAACTCCCAAGAAGCCATGAGAGCCTGGACTGCTGAGAAGCAGTCAGGAAAATCAGTAAAGTTTCTTGACAAACCACCTGGCAGATGGCCAAGGATCTGGGGTAAAGTGACAGGATATCATGTGTCCAAAGCTACAGGGAGGCAGAGCTCGGTTGGCAGTCAACCTACGATCTGTTGGAGCATCTTCAAAACTAATACAACCCTGCAGAACTTTTCAACACCAACAAATCAGTAAGATCAAATAGCAGAGTATCTATTAACACTTAAAGCATCGATCTCTATCTGATCAAGCATCAGTTTTCTTCTCACAGTGCAACCATGTCTCAGAGTAAGGTCAAGTTTTGACTGGAGTCTAGTACTAGACTCATATCCTTCCTGGAGCACAGCTTCAGACCGATGGAAATATGTTTAGTTTCATAGATTCTGAAAGGATTATATTTTTATTCCATCATACTTTTTACATTTATTCTTCCAGCCTTCATAGTGCATTTGATATCATATTCAAGTTTATATGCTTCATTCTAATCTGTAATGACTTCTACCTTTGATGTTTTAGTATGGAAAGGTAGAGAAGAGCATAGAGAGAAGACAGCAGAAGTGTCTGGCTCACCTCAGTAGCCTTTAATCTGAGACAGTCCTGGTTTTATTTTTGAAAGTGAGTGAGTTACACCCTTTGGAATTAAAAGACAACAATGCTCCTACTAGATGTAAATCTCTGTAATGCCAAACCAGATAAAGAAAGGACTGGTCTTAATCCCTTCTAACAAATGTTAGAAAAGAAAAATATTTTGCACTTTAAAATTGTCACTTATCAGCTGTGAACTGGACAGAGATGTACAGGGTTGGTTAAGCAGCATTTTTACTTCACAGATGAGGAGACTATGTGTTCATTTCCCCGGGATGAAAATGGGGAGGCTTTGTTCTCCTTTCTTGTCCTTTGGAAAGAAGTGGCATGTGGATGTTGTAGGAAAGTGTTGTTCCTTGTGAGCTTAACAGAGGAGAAAGCACAAGTGAGGAGAAAGAAATATTTCGGCCAAAGGTTTGAATTGGAACAACACCAAATTACCATAAATTTTCCATGAATAAATTTAGACTGGATTGCTAACAACAAAACTACCTTTCAGTTAGTTTAATAAGGGCAAAGCAACTTGTCAACTCTTGAAGCAGAGCTCAGTAACCTTGCAAGATAAGCTAAGTAATGTGGTAACTGCAGCGGGAGCTCTGCAGCAAGGCCTGCAGTTGGCAGCAGGAACCTTCTCCCTGGCAGAGGACAGCCTACAGCATGATGTGACTGCTGGGCACAGGTGGCCAAACTCCTTTCCTTGGGCACATGTATAACCCCAGTCTGTTGCTGCTGCCACTCTGTAGTCATAAAAGGCAGTGTGGAGGCCTGGCTCGTCTGAAAATGTAATTAAATTTCTTTTTTGCATATAATCAGTTCACTTCCAAACACAATCTGGGACCAGTTGAAATATCCAAGAATCTCCCACCCCACCAATGTCACTGCAGGAGGGAGGTCTTCTGTAGATCTTGTGTCATGCCTGCAAGACTCACATTCCAGATACCCAAGAGCGTTTTGCATGACAAGTACACCTGTGGTTAGGAAACTATTTATGGCCCCACACAGACCTTTGCCTGAGTAAATCTAGATATCTGCAATGCAGACATCTGTATGACTTAGTACATATGCCCATTGACTACACAATGAGTAAATTGATTGAGACTTAGTCAGTATAAGTCACTGGGATCTGTGGTGCAATTCATCTCATTCTGAAGCAGACATGTAACGTTGGTCACATGACTCCCGCCCTGGTAGTGCCAATTTCTCTGCTTCGGCTATAAACAGACCCCAACTTGAGATGGTCTGATGTAACCTTCCATTTTTCAGATGTCAAAAGCTAAGTGAGCTCAGTTTATTTCTTGTTAAACTGGACATATATGAACCCTGATAAAGCTCCCCAAATCCAAGATTTTCTGTTTGGAAGAAGGACGGGTATGGTTTATGAACCAAAGTTTTGTCCGAGTGGTACGGTGAGCTCCACCACCACAGTGATGGTAGGCAGCTCAATGACACAGTGCCTAGCTTAGCTGAGGCCAACTGCCCAAGTCTGCACACCAAAACAGCTACTGAAGCTGTCCATTTAAATAACTACAGGTTGGGTGGTGTTGTCCAGTTTAGAAATCAGAGT
Organism: Megaceryle torquata; assembly: GCA_024611175.1. NCBI lineage: Eukaryota > Metazoa > Chordata > Aves > Coraciiformes > Cerylidae > Megaceryle > Megaceryle torquata. Next base: position 85,537 of record JANIJG010006287.1, read on the forward strand.
GAAAAAACTATTTGCTAACTGTGCAGGTGCCTTATCCCATCTTTTATTGACATTTGTAGTATTTACAGCATTTAAACACTATGCCTTTTTTTTTTTTAGCTCTGGAGGCCATCAGTGCTTGCTTGCAACCCAGAGCAGAACAGCTCTGCAGATAGTACTGTTGCACATTTCCCCCAATATGTCTGAAGACAGAATTAACTGATATAAGCAACTATAAGACTACAAGACTCATAATCGACCTCCTTTGGTGTGACTGTATATGATAAATTGATATGATGTCATTAAACTGCTCTCTGATTATTCTTTAAAATCACAAACACTCTTGCGGGTAACACTTGGGATGTTATGTAGGAACATAAATACAAAATTCATAGATGGCATATTGATTTTATACAGTGACCCAAAGCATTTATCTTAGCTCTACTTATTACTTATCCTAACTCCAAGGATGACAGCAGAATCAGATTCTCACTAATGGAAAACGGTTTTGGGGTTTCTCTGAAGAGAGATACAGATTGTTGGTAATAGCATTTTGCATAATCACCTGTTTAAATAATTACCAGCATCATCCTCCTGCTGATGTTCTATAATAAACCTAATGATTTCTGAAAACATTGTATAACCTTCTCTAACTGGCCCAGACATGTCAATGTGTTCTGGTCTAGCAGTCAACAAGGTGAAGAAATCATGCTTAGAATGCGTAAATCTTTTTCCTCCAGTGTCAAAACAAAATGTTTTGCCAAACAGCTTGCTCGTGTGTAGTGTTTTCAGCACATCTCCAGCTGATGCTGTCCTGCATCACAGACCATTTGGGTTCTTTCTTGGATCAAGAAAAGAGAAAAGCATTTTGTCTTTGGGATTAGTCTAGTGATTAATCTTTTGAGATTTTTTTTTTCCCCCCAGATAGAGTAACTATGGTTACTTAGTGTCATTGTTTGAATTTATGATAATGATATAGGCTTTTCCTGTCAGGAAAGGGGGAAATCAAATCCTCAATAGGATTGAAAGTGTGCTTATACAGCAGTATCAATTGCAAAGCATGTTGTGATTTTACCAGATGTGTAGATTTGGTTTGCTGATTCTCAAATACGTGGACAAGATGTGTTCCTTCCATGGCTCATAGGTGCACAGGGTAGGGGAGTCAAGTATTTGCCCTTGAAACAGTAAGGCCATCTGTCAGAAGGTGATAGGTCCTCAGTGAAAACAACCTGGAAAGAGTCACTTAGCCTAGAATAAGGGTTGAGATTTGTTTCATGTTTCAATCAACCCAGAAGAAACTTCCCAGAAAAGAGGGACACCATAGTAACTCAAGCAGTTCCCAGCTGCCTGACAACAGGCATCTTGCTCCTACTCCTGCTCTGGAGCACACCTCCTTCAGCTGTGATTGCCACGCTATATGATGGATGAAACAACAGATTTAGGTAAAAACATCTCCACTTTTTCTTTTCTTTTGTAATCTTTATCCTGAATCTGGTGGCTTCATCGGTGTTTGGGACACCACCATTGAGAAACTTTTTTTCTATAGCAGGGTAATAGAAACAAGCACTGCAGTACCACCACTCGTGGCTTCAATAGTGTCAAACCATGGATCCAGTCTTGACACCTCGTGGTGGGCAGTGGTACAACCCTTTCTAGCTCTGGTTGCTAGATGGTTCATTTTACTAGAACTTGCCCTTAAATTGAACAAAGATGAGATGTTTTAATTATCCTTCTCAGTTTAGTGGAAGTGAGGTCATTATTTAACTGTTAATATTTTCTTTATCAGCCTTATTATTTTTTCCACTAAATGTTCTTATTTTCTGTAGTGTTTTAAAATTCCTGAGAAGATTACAGATCCTCTGTAGGATGAAACTTTAAATATTTTATTGTTAAAACCCACAGATACAGATGAGCCGGGATTAGTGTTTAAATCTCAAGAGCTTCCAAATGTCAAAGACAACATGGGAACTGTGCAAGGAATTGATTTGAAAATTTCCACGAAGACTGCCAAACAAAGAAATTTTCACTTATTGCAAGCATTTCACTTAAAATCCTTGTTCTCAGAAATTAACACTTAAAAAAAAGTTGATCATTACTTCAGTTTCTGGGAGGATTTGCTACATCACTGAGTACAATTATCATTCCTGACCTGTTGTGAAACAAAGTACTTAATGCTAAAAGCAGCAGAGACACCGGTTCCTCCTTTTTAAAAGCAGGTTGGTCTGTATGTACTGGAGTTAATGCAGTCTGCTTGCCTCTGGTTATATCTTGTGGTTGGTTGTCTAGTGTCTAATGAAGTGTGTGTTCACGTTACGACTTTTAGTACTTTACAAGCTTTCGCTGGCAGCCAATTTTCAAGATACATCTCTGAGACATCTGTTCTTGTGTTGAATTTGGCTTTATTATAGCAGGACTGTCACACAGTCTCTCCCTCTCTCACACACACATACAGAAAATAGTGGCTTAACTTCTATATTCTTAGCAAAAGAATTTAAGAAGTCTCAGCTTCAAATAGTTAAGCTAATTCTGAATTTTCTTGCTTAGTTTCTTTGTGTGCAAATCAGTGTTGCAATTGTTGGCTTCTGTATTCACTGGTTGTTGCACAAGTCCGCGCCTTGACCTTCCAGTTCTGTTCTTGTGGAAAAAAAGTTGCCTTGGGATTGTTTGCATCAGGAATGTGCGAAGGCTGTGAATGCTACTGGAAAGAATTTACTGGTTTGGAAGATTTTCTTTTGTCAAATGAATGCTAGGAGGTAACACTTTGTAGTTTGTAACTTAGCCTGGTGATTACAGTGAAATTACAGCTTGTGGCAGAAACAGATGACGATTGTGTCTGCAACGCAGAGTCAGAACATTTGAGTGAGGTTTTAATGAGGCAGAATATTGTTACCCAGCCCTAGATTCAATAGCTTGTCATCTAGTTGTGAGCAGAATAATTACCCGTGGTAAGGATTCATTAAAAAGGTAACTTGCTTTTAAAAGGAACTGCTGTCTGAAGCTCAGCCTTTGGGCTATCAAACCTCTGAGTGGGACACTGGGGAAAGCAATGAGATCGCAGTCAGTGTGAGGCTCAGAGGATTGGGAACGCTTTGTAATGTTACCCTCCATTTGCTAAAAAAGCACATTGGACAGAAGTATGAGGAATACACAGTGGTAAGAACTGCAATGGGACATATCACTCCTAACCTTACCTACAGAAAATATGAAGAACTCAATAATATCTGATTCCACAGATGTGCACAGAATAAATAGCAGGGAGGGGACTGTCATTTCAGGAGAGGGCAGGTTCCCTTCCCTACAGCAGCCTAGGCAAGCAGCAAGGTGGTAATTCTGGAGTTGGCTAAATTGAGAAGATAAAGGAGGAAAAGTTCTGGGTTTTTTAGACACTTTAAAAATTACCAAACTTCTCAAGCCCCATTCACAATAGCCATGGAGGACAACTCCAGTGTTTATTAGTGTTGTTATATACTGTACATTTTGTGTATTGATGCAATTTTACTTTATTAGCAGGTTAAGCATACGGCTTTTTAGTAATCTCTAGGACAGGATTCTATTCAAAGCTCAACACAGTTACGTTATTTCCTTCTCTCTATATCTGAGAAGAATTTCGATGTAGCTCATTTAGGGAGGAAGGGAGCTGAGCACCCCTGCACTCTCCTCTCTGGAGGCTTTCCTGCACCTTTCCTCCTGGGGCTGAAGGGTCTCTTCTGCCATCTGTTTACCACTTCTACAGCCCTTTTTATAGTCTTCCAGGGCATGTGCTGTCAACTGGAGGCCCCTGGGAACAAGGACGGCAGAATTTCTTTTGCACTTCCTGAGATACAGGACCACCCTACCTGAAACTACTCAATGCATTTCGGTTCTGTAACTCCAACAACTGTTTTGCAGCGAGGACTGAGCAGTAAAGCTGAAATCCCACTCCCCTCTCTTTACTCTTGTGGCACTGCAAAGCACGTTTTAAGGCACATTTTTTGTGCTCTGCCTTAAGTATACAGCACTGACCAGGGGCAAATGGTCCCTGTAGCTCTATTAATGTTAAATGAGGCTTTCATAAATCATGACTGAATTTCCTATGATACGTGACGCCAGAAATTCTTATCTTAGTGCTCAGTGAAATTAAAGTAGCAAACAAGGATCGATATTTAAGTTCCATATCCACCTCAAATTTTATTACAAACTCCATTAAAAAGTTGAAGATAATTTAAACACATTAATTTATATTAATGACATTAAGCAGAAATACAGTATATTTTTAATGCTGAAATATGCTTATTTGACAGCTTAATTAAATATTTAGAACAAACAGAAACAGCTGACATATAATTTTCAAATGTTACTCAGTCATATTTGGAGAAGGGTAAATATACCCGCATCTGTCGGCCTTTCCAAACAAAAAGGTTGCTAGCTACAGGGGATCACTAGAAGATTTATATGTTTCTCTTTGCCTTTCATCTACCTAAAACAAATAAAATTCATGCTGCAGCTATAATGATGGAATTAATAAGGGAAATGGTAATCATACAGAATTTAACACCCTGAAATCATCTAGAAATTATTTTGTTTAAATGAATGTTTAAACTGTGTAATAATTTTATTGAGAGATTGGAAAATGAGGAGTCATCAGGCACTGCAGGTAGACAGATGGAGAGCTAAGGGTCATCCTTTTCCATGCGTTCAGGCCTTGCTAATGAAAATGGTTCTCCCACTGGCTACTATGACTTGCACGTCTCGTTCTGCAAGGCTTAATCCTTATTTAAATCTTTACACTTGAGGCTTCACCATGCTCAGACCACTTTGGGACTGATAATCTTCACAGCTTTCACTTCAAACACTGGGCTTACAAGAATTAGTGCAACTGTCCTACGTGGTGTAGCTCTTGTTCTCACCAGTCTCACCCGGTGTGTAGACCCCAATTCCTCTGTAAAGGGAAGGCAGCTCACAGATGAGGGCTGGGAGTGTTTACAGTTTTAATTTGCTTGGCCCACTTGAAAGCACCTCCTATGGGCAAGGCTGAAGGGTGCCTGTGTGGCTGAATGAGCCAGAGGCTCTTGATTGAAGGGGAGAAACAGTGCCTTGGCTCATTTTTGCTCTTCACAGTCATTTGCACAGTCACCAGTCAGTAGGGGAGTACTTCACCCCCATTCAGAGTGGTGAAAATCACAGCAGGAGGTACTGGCAAATCCCAGCTTGGGGTCCTTTAGTATCTTCAGACTACAAATAGGGCAGGAGTGTCACTGTCGTGGCTAAATATCTTTGGGTCACTGGTTATGCCAGTCTGGTGCAAGGCAAGCCTTACCACTTAGGTGTGTGATGAACAGAGATGTTCTGCAAAACTTGAGTGTCTCTGTCCCCCCTGCTGTAACTCCCACTGCAGGAATTCATTTTACTGAAGGAGAGAATGTAACTTCAGAATCCAAAGAGTGGTTACTAGTGGCAGTCAGCAAAAGTGGATCAAATACACTGTGGCTGTTGATGTTCTCATATGGTTCAAGCTGGTGCATGGTTGAAGCTTTTCTTCTTTCCTTTCTTTGTGTTGCCCTTTTTCTCAGAGCACTGAAAAGCCTTTGTTGATAGAAAATTAATCAAGAGAACATGGCTCATTTTGGCTGCCCTTTCCTCATGGTAGCTACAAACATGTCTAGGGGAAAAGATGCTAACTGGCAATATCCCATTCCTGTCACATTCACGTGGATCCACATGACACAACATGCAGCAGCAGCAGAGATACTCTAATTTATGGTTAATCTTGAGGGGGTACCTGTTGTCAACTGAGACATCTTTGGTCATTTAAGCCATCCACATGAGGCTGGTAGATATTTTGTAAGGCATAAGAAGGACCTCATTGTTGCAGATGACAGCCTCCACATATGAACAGGCTCTAATAAAACATGTAATAATATTTTTTCAGGAGTGCTGGCCCCAAAAGGGAGTTTCATCTGCATGCCAGAGTCTGCAGATTGTGACAATGCAGCTGCTCCCACAGCAGCATCCCGGGCTGTGCAGCAGGGGTGTGGTTCTGTTTCAAAGTAGTCAGTTACTCTTTGGAAAAGTTCAATGGCCTTATAAAAAGAAATATTTCAGTCTCTCTGGACCTCTCTTACTTTTGTACTCGCCAACTTTCCCTGTGGATGAATTTTAACTCCCCTTAACAAAAGTCATTAAAATTGCTACAGAGCTCGTCGTTGTGGGCAGTTCCTGAGTGTGAAAGAAAACAGACAGGAGAATGTTGTAAGAAATGTTTAGTTTTGAAAAGCTCTTTTCATTCTGTCAATCTTGACCTCCTCAATCATGGGAAATAGAAGGAAGCATTTAACTAATAAGACATTTGTGTAAAATTACTTTAGTCTTGTGCTTGTTTCATATTATATGAATTTATCAATTTTCTCTGCATAAACAAACAAGGATAATAGTTACTGGATGTCTGAGAATATATCTACCTCATAATATCAAGCCCATTTAAATAATTAAAAGGAATAATAAGAATGGTATTTCATGTTCAATAAAATACCTTTTACTTAGGCATTAATGCACCGTGGTCCTTACTTATCAACATCTTACGCAACTAAATTCTCATGAGGTAGATTAGCCTTTAAGGGCTAATCAAAAACCCAACAGAGGCACATTTGAAACAGCACATATTTCAGGAGCTAGCTGAGGGATGGATATTAAGAGGTAGTTTTGAATGCAAACTGCTCAGAGTAGAAAATGGTTTGTTGTCACCAGAAGTGAGTGTGAATCCATTTTCCCATCTCATGAAAAATGTTGAAGTTTCAAGGACTTCTTTGTGCCAAACCCATGTGCATTGGAGACCTATCAAAATGTTTGTGTTTACTTATTTTTCCTTGAAAATGAGGAATGGAGGTTGAGGAATAGAGTAGATTTGGGAGAAGAAAGAGACTGGTAGTTGAGTCCCTATCCTGCATGCTCTGTGGATTCTCTGCTTTTTAGGAGGGAAGGGGCTCTTTCAACCTTCCTTCCGTGTCTGATACCACTCTGAGTAAACAGTTGTGCTTGAGCATGTATGTATTGGGAAAGAGTGACTTGTGACTCCTTTCTCTCCTCAACTAGTGATTGGGGATTTTGTTTTCTCATCTTCTTCAACAAAAATAACCTGGTCTTGGGAGCAAAAAAACCCTTTAAAAATAGATCAAAGGCTCTTGCCGATTCATAATTTCTTAACGGGCAGTATCTTGCTGAACATTTTCCATTCAATCAGCTCTGGGTTTTTTTGTGTTCAGGTCAGCATCTAACTTTTCTACTCTGTGCCAGGAGTGATGGCACTGCTGTGATACAGAGGATAGCAGTGCTGCTTTGCTTCTTGCAAGACAGTGAGGAGAGATTGAGGCACAAGTGGCAGTGCTTTGTAAGATTGGCATGAATCTTGAGCACTGGGTGTCTCAAGAGAGTAGAAGCACAGGGTGGCAGAGGACAGACCTTTGATTCTTCCAGAGCTGGACCTAGTGAGCTTAGCCTGTATCAGCACCATTCCTCCTTATGTGAAATACTCAGCTGTACAAAGAGATCACAAGGCAAAAAGAAAACCACCCTGTCAGCATCTGGGGGAAAGGGAGATAACGTAGAGCCCCCTCTCCCCACCCCACCCTATCACTTGCCTTCACATCTTGTAGGTTTGAGTCTCTATCCAGAGGGCAGACTCTCTTGCTGGGATAACATCCTTGTGAGTCAAATAGCTATGAGAGAAGGTAAAAGCAAGTCGATAAAGGGCTGAGCACTGAAATGCACTGAAGGAGGACCACAGTGGTCGTTTGGGAAGTGTACCATTAAATGGGCAAATTTTTACTCTTGTGAGAGCCTTCAGTGCAGTTCCACCTAGTCTGGGACCGTCACCCCAGCCAGGCAGGCATAGAAACATGAAAGGTGGTACCTTTCTATTTCCACTTCTCTTCCTTCTTCTGCCCCACTCTCCAAGTTTAGTGCTTTAAGGCTTCTTGAAACCTGAACAGAAGAAATAACTAATGAATGGGTGCTGCTGGCCCTGTAGAAACCAGCGGTGTTCCTGTGGCATTCTACAGCCCACTCTCATACATGTAGAGCTCAGAACATCTCTGTCCACTGTCATATTCCTACCAGACTTTGTCTAAGACATGAAGTTAATGTCTGTCTCACTTTTTTCTCTTAAACAGTGTTCTCTCTCTCTTTTGGCCTATGAAAATGGGAAATATTTTGTGGTGGGTTGTCCTTCATCAATAAATACTATACAAGTAAAAATTTACCAGAGAAAACTTACTCTGTGAGCACAAACTTTCACTCAAGTCAGACCTGCTTGGACAGGTGGATGAGGGGAGCATTATGAGACTGAGTTCAGAAGGGTTGCTCCGGCAAGTGTCACGGCTGCTTGAATTTAAAATGTCAGAGACTTGCTCCAGTTATAGCTCCTGCTGGGCACCAAAGCCTGTTGAAAAACCCTAACAGACAGCTGGAAAAGGAATATTGTGGCAAATGTCAGTGTGTTTTAATTGACTGGTCTGAGCAAGAAAATCCACAAAATACCGAGAGGCTGAATCCTTGCCCTCAGATAGTTGGCTTCAGGAGAACTTGCAGGTGCCTTCAAAGTGTACATCATGCATCCCTGTTGTCTAAGAAGATAAGAGTCTAATGCCGCCGGTGAAGTTCAGCTTTGAGTTTGAGAGGTGTAGATCTGTGTTCAGCTCCATAGGTCAGGGGTTCAAACCTCGCTAACGAGTCTTGAAGAAGCATATCTCACACATCTATGGCAGAAATCAGCCCCAGAAGTTTAACACCAGTGAGTTCTCAGTAATCTATTGAAAAGCAATACTAAGAAAAAGGGAATCTTTCTGCCTTTGAAAATGCAATCTCCACACCCCGCTGTATCTGAAAATGTGCTTTAGCAGTGGTGAAATTGTCATGTTATCACCCGCGCTGAGCTTCTTGCGTTGGACAGACCTGCTCAGAGCAGATAGGGATCATTGGACATAATTCAGCAACGGGTAGAGATTCTCAGCATTCAGGGCATTTGAGGACTTCAGCTGAGCTAGACTTGATCCAGTCCACTGGAGAGGGCTGCTCCTATTTTCCGTAGTTATTTGTCTCTTCACACTTGTTCATGACTTTCTCCTAAGGAAAGTGGATAGTGTGGTGAGGTGGCTTACTCTGCAGGGTGAAGGCAGGAGAGCTAATACACGTCTCATATACAAAGATGTGCTGTTAGGGAGCTAAGGCCACAGGTGTGGGCAGGATGGTCTCTTGACTTCCCTTTCAATCAGAGAGCTTTGAAAGTTTCTGGGGAAAAAAACCACCCCTCAGGTATCACCTTCAAAGCTGATGTTACAATGATTTTTATATGTAACTAAATAAAAATAAGGCCAGTGTGCAGTGATTACTTATTTCTGTCATGCTGAGTTTCACTTCCACGTATAGAAAAAAAAAAAAAGGTGCATTTGAGCTTTATTTCTAGTAAAAGTTTTGTGAAGTGCTGAAGTCTTCTGGGACACCAGTGTCTACTAGAGGATGGGCTAAGAAATAGCAGCATAGATGCACTTTCTCAGCACCTGGGGCATGTACAGCACGTTGTGATGTTCATTGGCAAAGACAGACATGGGCACCAGAAGCCAGAGGAAGTTGGTAGCAGGCAGAAGGGGCTTAAGTAATTTAGAAAGAAGATATGAATACCTTGTGAAGGTCAGAAAAACCTACTCTACTGTAAATCCTCCGGCATGATGCAGAATGAAATGAGTGCTGTACATTGTGGCTCTGTAAAGAGTAAAAAAGATACTCTTGCTCCCCTGAGGTTTACTTCAAATAAAGTTCCAGTTTCGGCTTGTGAAGAAGGCAGCCACCTGGTTCCTTTGCAGCCCTGCTCCCACATATACACATTGTCTGCTGAGAGGAAAGTTCACACTCCCAAGTGGTGCATCTGCTCATGACCACACTCAGGGCAGGAAGAGAATAGCTCAGCTTTCAAGTAAGGGTGGAGGGTTAAAGCAGAAACATAACCTGAGGGGGTTGGTATATTTTTTATGTTGTGAGAAACATCAGGCACCAAAAAGAAATGAAAGAAAAATCCACTTCTGTCCCCAGAGATCCAGCAGTCTAACTAGACAAGTGAACAAAAAAGTAGGAGAGGAAAGGGATGCCTAGAGACATGAAACAGTGGCACAAGGTCACAGAGCCAGGGCAGGGTTAGCAGAAGAGTCGAAGCTTTCCCAGTCACAGCCTATCCTTTGCCTATTTGTTGGATGATCTTGACTTAAGATGCCATTTCTAAAACTGACTTAGCAACTATAATTGCACTCCAGTCATCTTTATTGCTTTCTTATAGTTTACTAAGAGACCCTCTTTGGCACAGCACTTTATGGACCTCTAAAATGGCAAGTATCTGCTGTGAGGAGCTCAGTTTAGAGTGCGCTTAACGCTGTAAAGTAGTGGCAGTCAATAAACTAAGGAAGACAGGTGGGAGGGCTGTGACATTGAATGTGCTGATATATCAAAGAAAAGGTAATGAAATCCTACGTGGTCTGATCATACTTCATCCGTGAAACAGGGCAGCTCACAGCAAGGGAGGATTACATTTAAATGTAGCTCTGCCTTACTAACAATTTTTGGCTATCTTCCCTTCTCTCTTGTCTGTGCTGTGATGACCGCTAGACTTCTGCTTTCATCTCAAGCTTAGTGAATGAACAAGGAATGAAGAAGGTTTTTATAACCTTTAAGGATAAGCAAAATATAGGTCAAAACCAAACTGTTTATCTAGCATCACTTTTCAGAAAAGTGATGAGGCTGGACCTGGAAATAAAGGTGTGCTGGCCAGTGAGAATGAAGGTATGGAAAAATGTGTTGGTAAATATGAGAGAGCAGTGAACACAAAGAACTTACGTGCTTCTCTTGGGGAGACTGGAGAACCACAGTCCTGCAATACCAGAAAGGTGGAATTGTATCACAGTAGCAATTCTATAAATGTACACAACTGTTGGAGAATAGTGTTGTGATTGAGGAAAAAAAAGCAGGGAAAGTGGTAGGGACAACTAAGCAGTAATAATCTGATTGTAACTGTTTTGGAATCAGTGTGAAAGCAAGGAGGTGAGCAGAAAGCAGAGTAAAAAAACTCCCAGGTTTATCAAAGGGAGAGTATGTTGTGCTGCCTGTTAATCTTCCTTTGCTAAAGAGATTATATCCACGAGATTTCCTTCATATAAAGAAATCAAAAAGCATTTGAGACAGTGCCACATGGGATTTTATCGGTAAAAGCAGAAAACATGAGGACTGGTGCAAGAATTCTATGGTGTATAAGGAAATGACTGAAAAGGAGGCTTTAGTAGTTGCACAGAAGGGAGCTGTATCAGTGTCAGGGAAGTTAGTGACAATCTTTCAGAAGAATCCTTGCCAAATGATGAAATCAACAATAAAGAAGAAATGATAAAGAAAGAGAAATACCTTCCTTCACAACATGCCTATGAGCTGGAGATGTGGCATGGCTATGAAAAGGCAAATACCTCGGTAGGCTGCCCTGGGAGAACCACAGCTACTAGAGGTAGGTAAGTAGTGACATCACTGCATAAGGCACTGGAATTGGGAGATGTAGCATTTTTCTATATAAGATGTTATTGTAAAATTCTGGCCATCTACATGCAAGTGAGATTAATCACAAATCGGCGGGAGTGAGAAAGTGGAGTGGATAAGACCAAGATAATGGGGTTTTTTATAAAAAGAGAGCAGAAGAGTGTAATGCTTATGGCATAGCATAAGAATGATGAATAAGTATATGACCACTATCAGGAAATATATGAGGATGAGCAAATGCTCAGGATGAGAACTCAGCACCAGAGGAGAGAAGATTAATACAGGTGAAAGAACAGACGCACGGAGACAGAGTTAGAAATTGCTACCCATCAGAGGAGGCAGCTCTGGAACAGTTTCTGGATGGCTCCAGGATATAAGACTAAATTATTTTGAAAATGACACATAATTTGGCTGTCTCCAACAGCAGAGTCTAGATGCAATCATCTGGGGAATGCCTTCTTGCCCTGTAATGGGTGGTGTCACGGGTGCACATAGCAAACTAATCTTCCTATGAATTGTTTTTCACCACCTTCTGCCGAGGACTTTTTTTTGGCCCTGTTGGCAATGTTTGATCACTGTCTGGCCAAGTCTTGGATGGGATACCTTTTGGAGCAATTTGCACACCTTTCTTCCCAGACCTGAAAGCATGTCATCCAGCAGGGAGTACAAGCCTGAGCATCCTGCCCTCCAGGGATATGTCTGAAAGATCTGCGTGTTATTGGGAGAAGGCAATGAATCATTAAGTCAAAAAGGCAGCTTTGCCATTGCAAGTGATGATTTGTATTATGCATCTGCCTTGGGGAAGAGAGAGTGTGCAAAGGATGGAAAATAAACTCTGGGTCGAGCACTGCTTTTATGATTACTAAGAGACTTCACTCCAGAGAGAAAGTCCACCAATTCTAAGAGGACCCCTGGACTTTAATCCAATACATAAGGTTTACAAACAACTTCTTACCATAACTCACTAAATCTGCATGACTCTGTGGGTCAGAAATGCAGCCCTGGTGATTAGAATTCAATAGATCTCCACCTTTTTACACCATAATTGGGTCTGGCCATGCAGTCATCCTGGTGGCCTTTAGTTTAAACTAGGTATTAATTTAGATACAGTGTTTATCTCTGCAACTAACAGAGTAAAGTAATCAGTTATCTGAATAATGTAATATGATAGGGAAATACAATTTCACTTAAGAGATCTACAGGTATAATTTGGGGTTCCAAATAGCCTCTTGACAGATATCTGCAAATGGAAGGTTACTTTGTACCTCAGTTTAATAATAGAGCTCTCCTAGACACATCCACCTTAGTAAAAATAAAAAACAAAATTCAAAATCTAATTTAGCAACTCCCCATATAGTACTGTGATATTTATAAGCAAGTAATATCTGAATTACTTCAGCCTTTAACGAATCTATGAATATCACTTACAGCAGTGGACACTGAGACTTCTCCTATGAGCTGTAATCAGTGGGCTACCATTCAAATGCCCAGTTCTAAGCCAGGCTATGGCAAAGATGTATTCCCCAGAGCTCTCCCTCTCAATTTACTCCACAAGTATTGGGGGAGACAATGTGACTTTCTCAACTTGACAATGGATCCAAATGTGTTGAAGGCCACCACCATATCTGAACTTCTAATGACCTGAGCTGCATGCTCAGCTGGGCAAAATTGCCCTCAAGTCTAGATCCCTGACAAGCGCTGTGTAAAGACTCGAATGCTTCCTTGGTCTGTGATTGGGATCTTTGGATGGTGCTATAGTTAGAAAAAAACCGGGAAGCTTTTAGTTTGTGAGGTACAAAGACTGAATAGGCCAAAATATATTTCCAGTGATTGTCTTTAATTGTGCTGCCAATAGTGGCACAACCTTCCTTTGAAAGAATGTGAATATGTCTTGGTTCTTCTCTGGATACAGCACTTAGAGGGAGATGAGCATCACCTGAGAAACAGAAGGCAGCAGATGCTGGAAATAACAATCATTTCTTACCATGTCATTGGACACTTATACATTTCGTCCCTGTTTTGACCTGAGAAGTTTGTAAAACAAGTCATTTCTATTAAAGTCTTAGAACACTTAGAGAGACCTTTTAAAGTCCAGGTATCTGAATTTATTCAAATATTATTTATTCAAATGTGAATATGTAAAGTTAAATGAAAAGAGACAGAGATCCTTTTGCGTAAGAAGATAAATTCTAAGTAAAGAGTTTTGTACATTGACATCTAGGCTTCTACACGACAGACTTTTGCAAGCATAATTACTTTGCTGACCAATGTGATGAGGCAGATTTCAGCTTGAACTTGGTGTCCAAGCAAAATGCTCTAGTTCGCCTGCAGTTTCGCTGCCATTCTGGTGATACAGTTTATGTCAAGATGACTGCACAGTTGGAGGATAGGGACAGAGATACAGTTTCTTAAAGGATGCTACCCAACATTTCCTCAACTGATGACAGTATCAATTTGTCCACTTCCTATGTTCAATCAAAAAAACGTTTTCAGTAGCAGCATATAGAGCTCAGCCAACATCATCTGCTGATCAGTTATCAGGTCTTAGCATTGTGGCCCTTGCCATCATACCTGTGTCTTTGCATATCTCTAAAAAGTATTTGCTTCAGTCATCTTCTTTAGTGTACTGAGGGGGGTATTAGATTTGTGCTAGTCTTTTACATAGTTTTTGGCCCAGCTGCAGAGAACTGTAAGCAAATCAAAGACAACAAAGAATTATCTTGTATCTTGAACTTAAGCATCTTTAAATTAACCCAATCCACTGCTAGAGTCTGAATAGAAGGTCACAGAGATCTTCATCTTGACTAGGAGATTCTTGTTCTTACAGATAACCAAGGTGTTTAAATAGTAAATTCCTAAATTAATAACATGCTAATTTCTCATCACTTGTCTGAATTATATGATTGGGGCACAGCTCTCTACATTCAGGAAAATGAGGATGGAAACACAGTGCTTCTTCCTGCCTGTGGCAGTTCCTTTCCTGGGATGTAAACTCCTCTGGGTCACTATCAAACAACATTTCTGTAGTCTTTTGGCTCTCTGCTCAAAGCTGGGTTTCAGATCAGATCCCAGGAAACAGTGAAAGTTTAAAATTCCTGTTGAAAAGGACACATACAGTCAGAGTCTTAACACCTACTCAGGTCAGGTACTACTTTGATTCTGCTACAAAAGAGGGAAGCCGTGAGCTGCAGTTCCCACAGAGTTATTCAGTGTTTATCTCCAAAGGAGTAGGTATTTGAAGCTCAGTAATGAGCATCTATCCTTCTAAGCAGACAAAGCTAAATGCAAATTTCATGGTAATGCAAATGCAGAATTTCCATTTCATGCTTGGAAGAAGGGGGTGGCTTTGTTGTCCTGATCCAATTTCAGAGTCTTCCTGAACTGATATACGTGATCTGATCCAAACTGTCTGCTGCTGCCCTTGAGTGCCTGCAGTCCTTGCTGTCGTCTTGCTGTTTCTGTTTTTATTTCCTGGAATCTGAGCCTCTGCCCTTCCCTGTCCCCCAGCACTGACTCCATTTCTGTGCTTTGTAAAGTTCCTCCTCCTCTCCCATGGGGTTCATTTAGGAGCCCACATGCTGGCCCATGCCAGCCAGCTCCAACCTCTCCAAATTCTTATGCCTCCCCGTCTACAGCATTAACACCTCCAGGGCCCATCCCATATCAAAACATTGAAACCATTTCCCATAGGGGACAGTCCTGACAGCTGGTGGTATTATTCAGATAGCAGGTTGTAGGAAAGATAACAGCATTTAGGATGATTTACTGATAAATTTTTATTGTGGTACCAACTCACCATGTTCAGCACAAAGCCCTGTGTGTGGCACCAAGCAGAAGCAGCCTCATTTGGAAGGCACCAACAGCTTCCTGCCCTGTTGCTGCTGTTTATGTGTCCCCATCAGGGCTGATCTGTGCAGGGGTAGATGGTGATTTTACCTCTTCGGTTTTGGTAGCTACTTTTTTGGGACCCAGATAAAATCTTGCCTTCCATTTCTGTTTTGGTTTCCATTTCCACTCTTCTAAACTTCTCCTTTCACTTCCACCAGGGCAATGCTACAGCCTTTAATCAAATTCCTCCCTCTGACCAGCCATGAATACAGTCTGGTCCTCTCACTGCAGTGCATTTATTCCCACTAAGAGTACGGTGTGTGCGTGAGGTACTGTCTTGCTAACTATTCCTCTCTTAATAAATTATTGATAAAATTTCCCCTTGACAGATTGCAAAGCCAGGGAGCCTTGGGCAAATCTGCTCCTCCCCTAAAATGTTCCAACACTTGTATTTATCCGAAGAACATATGCATGGTTTACCTGATGACTTTGCATAATGCAGTTCATCTAAAGGGTTGCCAAACATTAGAACAGGCTGCCCAGGAAGTGGTGGAGTCACCATCCCTGGAGATATGTAAAAGATGTGTGCTGAGGGACATGCTTTAGTGGTGGATTTGGCAGTGCTGGGTTAATAGTTGGACTTGAGGAGCTTAAAGGTCTTTTCTAACTTAAATGATTCCACAATGTTGTGTTTCTATGCCAGCAAGATTGACATTGTTACTGGTTTTATTCTGCCTGTTTTCCACTGGGAGCACAGAGTTTTTCACTGGAGTGGGGCAGTATTTCACTGGTTGTGTTTCTGTACAGCTGCACATCTGAAAAGCCAAAGAGCTTGGGATTGTTCAGGTTTTGTAAATGCAGGAAGTTCTCAGGACAGCAGGAAAACATCATTTTAGCAGAGCTTTCCCAAGTACAGGCTTAAATTGACCACCTGGGAACCACCATGGCAGATGTGAGCTTCTTGGCAGAGTGCCTGCCCTGAGTCATCCATGTATATCTTAGCCCATTAAAAACATGAGGCAGAGCCATATCTCTGCTGGAAACTGAGTTCCCCAGGCACACTCTGCTTACAGTAAGTTGCCTTGGAGGTCTGTTAGCAGCCAAAACCTAACTTATTTCTAGAAGCAGGCTGAGTAGTCTTCAAATGGCAATGGAGAATATATTTTATTGTTGGCAATGCCACATGCAGCACTTGCTGTCCCAGCCACAACCAATGTTGAGTTGACTTCAGGGGACCCTTTGCAGAGCTTGAGCCAAACCAGCAGACTCAGGGCAGGCAGCTCTGCTGGAGCCATGCCCATGCACAGGCCATGTCATGTTTGCAGGGTTTTACTGATTACTAAAGTTGATGTGCAGTTTTTAGAAGGTGGGGTAACCATCAAACTTCATATTCTATGCAATTTTCCCCAAATTACCTTTCTTAAATTCTGCATCCATTTACTGTGCCAAAAATATAAATTATATATATATAAGGGAATAAGTATTCCCTTTTAAGACAGAAAAATCTCCTGCCATTTCCATATTTAACTTTGGTGTCATTTTTAGCTTCTCTGTTTTTCACTTCTAGAGTCAGGTAGAACTTTTTTGTTCCCTCTGAAAGCTGCAAATACTCCACTGTTGGTCTGCTTTTGTGCTGGCTCTAACCATGGGTTTTGTGGAGAGAGCTCCTTCCAAATCCCTAAGGAAGGGAGTGTAGTGGATGGGTGGTAAAAGCAGGTGGAGACTGGAGGATGGTCAACCCTTACCAGCTCTGTTACTGAGTGGTAACACATTCTCATTTGAAGCGTTCAGAGCTGTCAACGACAGTCCTTGCAAGGTAAGAGCTTGCAACTTTTTTCTAGGGTTTTCTTTTTTAATTTTGACATAACTTTTACTTCCATAAGTCATCAGGTATCATACCTCAATGGCCATTATTTCCTCACACGAGAGAAAAATAAAAACTATCTTTTGTTCAGTCCCACTGGACTAACCCTTGTTTCAGAATATGAAGTATCATAAAGTTTATGTAAGACTGTTCTCTTCCTTGTATTTTTCACTACTACCAACACAAACTTTTAAGCAAAATCCACATATACTAACAAACCTTTTTTTTACTTCTTCTTCTAGACCTGATTTCCAGATAAATTTTAAGAGCATGATCCATTAACTCCATTTTGTTTTTACATATCTCCTTTTGCTTCCTGAGACCTGAATTGAAAACTTTAATCCAGAGTGAACTGATAAGGAAAGCACTGACTGCTGGCTAGAATGGATATTTCTAATCTATCTTCATCAGAAGTATTCCCTCCTTAATCTTAAATTGCAACCATTTTTACACACCTGGGAATGATGGTTAATATTGAAAATAAACAACCTGGAATGTCCCAGGGCAACATCTGTGGTAGCAGTTACCTTCCCAGTGAGGTAATCCCTCCATTCAGCTTTTAAAGGTTAGTTTTCACTGCCAGGATCTTCCATCAGGATTATGAGTTTTCAGAGGCCTTGCGCTCTAGTTACCATCTCTTTATGTAACTTTTTTGCATTACCAGTGATGGATTTTAAAGTCTCTACTGAAATGATCATGCAAAAAAGCTGACAGACATGGAACCTCAGATGCCTCCTGACCTGTTAGAGGTATTACAGAACACTGTCTCTAACTATGGATGCAGTTTCTGGCTCCTAATCTTGGGAACATGGGGCTTCTTTCTGAAGCTAATATTGTAAGATTAATCTGATTTAAATCCTCCAGTCTGAGCATCTCAGAATAAGATCACTTCTCCTTTATTTGCCAGGTTTTGAAGAAACGTTTCTCAATCTTTCTGGTCCACAGAAAGGTCTCACAGCCCCTACTGCACCTCATCCATTTGTGCCCTTGCTGAAAGATTTGTAAAGGCACCAGGGATGTGCTGAATGTCTGTGTCAAGGACTTCTGATTCAAAGGTTGGAGTTTACAAGCTCCCTTGCTTTCTACCACTCCTCACCAAAGTGGGAGGCTAGGTGCAGCGGAGCAAGGACTCTGAGATGATAACAACGTGGTGTTATTAAGCAGATACTCTTCATTACAACGCTGGACGCACAGGGGATCACTCCTCCAAATGTGTGTACTGATAGAAGCTAGGTACCTAGTTTATATGTAGGCTGAACATACATATTCATTATAATTCCTGGAAAGGGCAGTCTTATGCTAATGGGTTCCTGGAACTCATTTACGTAGTCCAAGCATGCATAATAAAATTAGGGTTAGGGTCTTTTCTCCCTCCGGTGGTCTTTTGTGACCTCTGGTGGTCATTCACTTCATCTTCTTCATCATTGTGTTCTTTTGGTGGCCTAAAGCCTAAAATTCTTATTGCTGCCAGAAAACCAGTTCTTGTCTGTTCAGCATGCTCAAGATGTCCTGTTTTCCTGTTCCTGGAGATAACCACTATCTACAAAGTTCTAAGTTTCACAGTATGCCCATACTATATGACTACCCATTCATTCTTGTTGTTTGTTTAAAGGTTAGTAAAACCACCAGACGTCCCATCTCCTGCCTTCACTTCTGGAATCTCACAGATTGTAATCGCGGCACCACTTGGACTCATGGGCATGAATAGTGAATGACAGTCTTGGTCCCCAAGGATTAGCAACCTGAAGCAGAAGTATTTCACTCCAGGAACATTTTCAAAACTGGAAGAGTGATTTCACTGATGGTTTTGTGCTTCAATATCCTAAATTATGTCATGTCAAAATGTGGGTTAGAATATAGCAGAGAGAAGACAAGGGCCATCAGTGATGCTGGCACCACACATATCACAGTGCAGCACTGTGGAAAGATGCCCGTTGTGGTCTGGCAGCCATAAATCTGTTCAGGCTATGGTCCAGATGACCTATCTTCCACTTCCACGAGATATATGAACTCAGATGCTAACGCACCTACCTTTCTAATTGGGGTACTATCTTGGTCATCAGTGGCTTGGGGCTTGTGGGAGCACTTGGTGTGCAGTTTCAGGATGATGTCCTTGAAACTCATGATCCTGTCTGGTAGGTATGAAATGTTATTTTGCAAGGATAACACAAAGGATTTCTAGAAGTTTCTTAATTCAAACAAAAGCAGTGCAACTGTGTGTTTTGTTTCTGCACTGATCTCTGGAACAACTGGTCACCCTGCATCAAAATATTTCAGTTTGTGGGTCATAGATAAAGATGTTACAGGGAAAGACTTGCCCTAAAAAGCTGCAATATAAAAAGACATTTTCTTACATCATATATACAGTTGAAAAACATGAACAAGGCAGAAGCATCAGGCTTTCACATTTTCTAAGGGATTGTGCTCCGGATTCCTTACTGCAAAGCCATGTCTAATACCTGCATAAGAAAACTATTGACTATTCTCTTCTACCATCTCCAAGAAATCATACAGTTTTAGTGGTATATAAGTACACCAGAACCTCTTATTACCAGAGATATGACAATCATAGAATCATAGAATGATTTAGGTCGAGTTGAAAGAGACCAGTCCACACCCCCTGCCTTAGGCAGGGGCATCTTTCACTAGATCAGGTTGCTTAAAGCGCTGTCCAAACTGACTTTGAACACTTCCAGTCATGGTGCATCTACAACTTCTCTAGGCAACCTGCTGAGTGTTTTGCTACCCTCATCATATGACAGTGACAGGAGTCTGTCTGCCCACATCTCTCAACAACACAACTGGGTGCAGACATCTGTAATACAGACATGAGCTTATCCATGTAGTATACTCCCACCACTGCTTCCCATGCCTGGAAACTCACAGAGGTAATGCATCCTAGAGCTAAAGAAGGGGTTGGCTGGGAACCTTCCCAAGGACCATATACTTTTCAAAGGTATCTGGATGACTATATTCTTGCCAAAGGGTGTCCAAGGCAGTTGGTAGATTTGGACATGAATAAGGGACAAAGGAGTGTCTGATTATGCCCTGGGTCATCAAGTCCAGACACCTTTCATCATTAATGACAACATTGTGAATCCTGTTCATCATCTGGCCATGCTCAATCTTTAAATCATCTATATGTCCTTTCCTCCATTACTTTTACTGGTGGGACATGTAAAATCCTCACTCTTCTAATAGAAACTGCCATACAATTTCGAGTCCAAACTACCAGATATCTAAGTGCCATTGCAGCCCTTTTGATAGTCCTCCCTCTATGGTTTATGCCCAGTCCTTCATCTCACATTATATAGAATGATCACCTCTCTTCCTTTTCTTAAACCAAGCAAGTTAAAAGTATGATAAATGGCTTTAGATTAGAAGAGATCAGACTTCTTGTCTCACAGAATTGCCCAGCAAATCTCAAGCACCTTTTCCAAACTATGCTCGTTGTTCTAGATCACAGGGGGCTGGAGTTGTGCACTGCATTAAAGACAGGGATTTGCTGAATCCTGTGGAAAAATACCTGTTCTGCTGTACCATTACTGGAAATATCTCATCTGAAATATCTCATCACTGGTTCACAGTCATTATTCTCATGCTGAATTCCTTCCTCCCTCAGCCATACTACTTTCCAATCATGTGGGACTATTCCCAATTCATCAAGTTTTTTATAGTTCCTGCTGCTGGGGTTGGATTTTATGTGGGCTTTTTCCAGTATTCTGGGTTGGAGATTTTTCAGTCTCATGAGTGTACTGCTATCTCTGGATTTGGCTTTTACCTGGGACATGGCTGACTACATGTGCTCCATCCTCCTGATAGCTTGGGTTTTACAAGCAATCCTACATCTTCCTTCTTATTAAGACAAGAAACAAAATGCTCATTTAATGTTTTATCTAGAGCTTTAGTTTGCTCCAGTCCATACTGGCCCGGCCTCTCTTCTCCTTCTTTTTAATAGCTAGACACCTTTCAGTGCCTCCTATTTATTTCTTTCACCAGAAATAACTCAGTTTGACTCTTGGCATTTCTCATACTGCTGACAGCATTGATTGAATATTTTGCTAATGCTTCTGAGAGGATGGTCCCAATTTGCCTTTCTTATTCAGGTTGTATTATAGGAACCATTTCCTAAAAGCAAATAAAGAACTCCTTACATATAAACAGAACTTAATTGATAATGGAATAATTTAGAGATAACATCACAGTGCCCTGCTGGCATGGGATGCACTCTCACTTTCATGCTCATGGATCCCATTTAATTTCCATGACACTCAGACTGCAGCTCCCATCAGACTTCTGGAGTCTGCCATGGAAAGGTCACTGTATTTGACACATGCATTTAATTTAACATCCCTCACAAGGGACTGTCCCTTGATTTTCCATCTCCCTGTCTCCCACCTTCCATGACATGAAAGCTCCGCTGGGCAGCCACAAGTCATCTATTTGATGTGTGGACAGCATCCAGCCCAGGAGGAGTGCACCTCACCACAGGGCTCTTAGATGTCACCTTAGTAAGAAAAAATGGTGGTGCTTTGCTCCAGTTTAATCATGTGTCTCAATTTTATGAGCAATAAAACCATCCAAATTATTTTCATGTAAGTCTATCTGACAGGTCTTATTTTTGCAAATAGTGAAAATAAGTAGGGTGAAATTAAACACCTCTAAAATGCTTTGTCAGTTTTCCCCCTATGTTCCAACTCCGCTTTGCACCGACAGACAAATATGATTCATACGAAAATAAAATCACCAATGAATAACGCATTTCTTCAGGAGAGCATGTAAAGTCAGGAAGATTGTCTTTCCCATTTATGAGTTTAAAGCATGAATAATTTAGCAACATACTGGCACACTAAATATTTATTTGTGGTACTGCTCTGAGCAGAAAAAGATTAGAAAAAGGTGCAGAAAACAAACTCTACTTTGGCCATAAAGAGATGAGTAGGAGATTCACAAACTGACTTAAGGGGTTTAGGAACATGTACCTCAGTTGCAGTAGGATTTATGGTACTAAATCCCCAGTTTTTCTTCTGGAAATGCCCTCTAACCCCCTGTGTGGTTCCTAGATACTTGCATTGGTTTGTCTTGCTGTGCTTGTGTGTGTTCCACTTCTGTCCCTTTTTGTGCACAGTATGTGCTCACACTCTAGAATTGGCACTTGAAAAGATGCACATCAGCTGCATTGGTTTTAATTATAAATGCACTTCATGCAATTAAAAATTAAATCCCCCATCCCTGACTAGCTTTTCTGAAATGGGGCTAACAATATTAGCACTTGTTTTGCTGTGTGCAAAGCAAATCATGATCATCCCTCCCTCAAATCGGTCCCTGAAAGAAAGATGGGGGTGGAAAAAGAGGATAACAAAGTCTGTGTGCTGTAAGTAGAGAGGAAGGAACCTGGCAGCGTGTTTGCCACCATCCGGTTTCCAAAGATGAAAAGCAAACAACACCTAAAACCCCTCAGGCAACTCAGTGTCTCTGTTTTCTCTCCATGTTCTCAGATGTCACAATTTGAAATGGTACTTATGCTCCAAAGTCCTCAGAGTTACTTTTCTGTATCAGTTTACAAGCTGAAGGGACAGGACAGTGTGGACAAGCTTTTCAGACACAGCCCCACTTTTAAGTGCTTGGCTTTATAGTTCATGCACCATGTTTGGAAGAAGGAGCTGACTACATGTAATTTAACTAGAGACAAACACCACAGGTAAAGCTGTAAAGAGAGATCATATTTTAAACAGAGAACCACAAGATGCCAGAGCTATGACTGAGCAGCTGAGTGTTTGCTTCCTGAGTCATGTTAGGAGTATCTTTTTAAGAAGCTTTCTTCATGTTGTTCATTTTGAAGCTCCTTTTTTTTAACAAGCTTAATCATATTGTTTTCCTCTGCACAATGGTAAGATGAACACCACATTTTCAAGCTCACAAATGAGCTGTGTGCATCCCGCAACATCACATTTAAAACCAGTTACTGCCAAATCTCCCATGCAGGAAAAGTACGTCATGAGCCTAATAGTGTGCTCATAGCAGAGCCTGGGAAACTCAGGCTTCAACTGCAGTTAGTTCCCAGGAGAGGTGCAAAAAAAGTGTCAGTGAGATGATGTTCTGAAAGAAGAGTCCTAGCTAAAAGTTAGGGCATACAAATACAGAAACATTTGGATGGTATTCTCTGGCCTGTGTTATAGCAGATGGTTGAAGTCAGACTAGATAATAGCAGTGGTCCTTTGTGGCTGTACAAGCCATAAATGGCATGAAGATAGCAATGTACAGTTACGTTAAACCCATACAAATTATTTGAAACTATCACTAGGATTACAAAATCAGGCACACAGAGGCTAGGGAAAACCAGAATTGAAGGAACACTGCTAATTTAAGCACAGCCACTATGATTGCCTTTTAATTTCACAATTAAATATTCACATCTCTCTGTGATATGAGGGCCAAGGAGGAAAGAGAGTTTTCTTCTGACATGTCTTGACCAAGCCACGGTGAGAAGACCTGTACCATGGGCTGCTGGGAACATCTGCCTTTGGGTTTGGGAACCCTGGGAGTATGGATATGGGCAGGTCTCCCCTCTAACACTGTCCGGAGCAGTGGGTATGGCTTTGAACCCCCACACCATCAGGGAGGGATCAGACATAGGCTTTCTTCTTGAATGAGTTGCTCCAGTTGGCACGACTCTGAGCTTCACTCATGCAGACAGTTTAAGGTGACATTCAACCCTGCAATGCCCCAATCCATCAGTGGACTAGACCTCAACCCTCAGATCCTAGCTGGAAAACAGAGAGGCAAGAGCATTTCCCTGCTGCACAGGAATGCTGCAAGGGCAGAGAAATCCATTACAGACAGATTGCAACATGCTCAGATAGCAACAGTTAAATAAATTGAAAAACTCTCACACAAGCCTGTCAGCTCTTCCACTGATCTTCTTCAGAGCAGAGGCTGGTAATTATAGCCCTGTACATTAAATTAAATAGTGAGTTTGTCCAACAAAGCGTAAGTGAATTAATTTTCACTTGTTCTCTATAAGATTTGAACTGAACTCATTTGTGTTCAAAGGACAGTGCCTTAACCCACTGACTTAAGTGTTTTCTAGTCTCACTGTCTTAGTTCAGCTACAACTCACATCACATCACTCTGAAGCTTGTACCATTTGCTGGCCAAATGTATAAAAGCTGATTATTTTTTTCCCCCATTTTGCCTGGTGGTAGGTGACTGCATATCTGAAATTAGAATCACGGCCTTTGTTTACTATTCTGAGTATAAATTTTTCCTGCTTGAATTCCTTCTTTATTCTTGACATGGTTTCAGGCTTTTTAATTATTTGACACAATGAATATTTTCAACTTCACTTCATAACTCTCTGTATTTTAATTTCTTCTCCCCTTCTGAAAAAAAAATTTTAAAAAATCATAATTTGATTTGCCATTTGGAATAAGCAGTCTTCTGGAAACTTGAGAGAGCATTCATCTTTCATCTGTAGATGAAAACAAGTGGCTGCCATGAACTAATCAGTGGCACACACTAATGCCAGCAGTGTTCACAGTGAGACAGTTTTCCATCCTCTGCCTCTGAATCCTCTTAACTTCTTCCACAGTCATCTCTTCAGTTTGATGAGCTAAAGGCACTTCCCTCATCATATTGCATTAGCTGGGTGTTGTTTATGGATTCTCTTGACAAGGGATACTGTACACATCAGGGTAGGGAGGTGGTCAGGGTCCGTGTACTTTCACACACACCCGTGCTTTGAGCAGCCAGATTTGTGGTAGTCTCTGAAGAAGGGCTGGGTGAAACTGCTGCTGGGAGGAAGAAGTGTTGTCCACCTCCCCTCTCCTCTCATTTCCAGCTGTGATGTTTCTCTGTCCCCTTCCCATGGCAGAAAGAGTCTGGCCCGAGCCTGGCATCTCTGTGTGGGTGGGATAATAAATTGATCCCAGGAGAAACAAGAATCTGTGGTCCCCCTCTGTCTACTTAACTTGTTACTGTCTTCTGCCCTATAGACACTGCTGAAAAGTCTTGTCCTGAGTTGCTGGTGATTTTCCTTACGTATCTGTGTTTTCCATGTTCCAGGTTTCACAGGTAGGCTCAGAAATTACCCTTTTGAGGGAGGGTCTTCTATTTTGTCAAACTCTCCATCTGGCTGTAGAATACATACTCAGCAACAAAGAAAAAGGCATCTAGACACTGAGTTACTTATTACCTAAGTATACATTTAGAAGTCAGGCTTTACAATGCATTGCTCATAGTGAAAAATCCCTTACTTTGAGAAAGAGTTTTCTTCATTTTGGGTATATCAATCTTTCTTACGGGCAACCTGGATTTTGTAGAATAGCTGCCTGCAAATGTATAGAAAATTAATATAACACCGAGTCAAGGTCCAATCAACAATATTCAAAAGTCAACCTAAACAACAGGAAATGAACTTCTGAGCCATAGTTTACAATTACTTATGTAAATATATAGGGCTACTTCTGCCTATACAGGTAAATGCTTTTTTGCCGTAGTTTACGCTGTCAAAAACCATGTTGCAAATAGTTCATCTGCGTCAGAGTGATAACTCTCTTTCCTGGGAAGGGAGAGAAGTGGTTAATGTGCAGCTTTTTTATGGCTTTCTGGGAATAAAAGATGAGGAGAATGCTCCGCACTTTTAAGTGAAAGATGAACCAATGACAAAGATGTAAAATAAACCCACAGCCCACAAGTGCCTTTCATCAAATATGGCCCAATCAATACAAGGCTAAAAGAAAGTTAGACTGCTGGGGTAAAAATAACACATCCAAGATCACTTTGGAAATTGGACTCAAAATAAGGATTAGGATTTGCCTTGGGATTAGATTGTTTAATCCTTCATTTTGTATTTTCTTTTTAAATTGCAGGGTGGTTTGTTTAACTGGGCTCCTCCGTGGGAGGGGCATGTTAAATAAAATTAAAAATAAGAAGTGTGTTAATAATAGCAGGGGACCACAGAGGGAGGAAGAGAAAATGCAGTCTGCTTATATCTTTGCAGAGGCAGTTCCAAGCCCTGCAGCCCTCCCAAGCCTATCTGCAGCAGTCTTGCTCAAGGCAACAGGATCATGCTTTTGGAAGGAGCTGGAGGCTTGAGCTCTCCAGATGTGACATTTGCTTTTGTGAAAGTTGTAACTTTTTGGCAGTGTTCAAAAAGCCAGAATATATCTGATGGTTTAGTCACCAGCTAAAACAGTCGCTGGGCATGGATGGAGTTGGCTCAGTACTCCCGCTGCCATGGACATAGGGGTTATTCCCTGCTGGATTAGCTCATCAGACAGCATTAAAGCAGAAAAAATGCACCGTGTCTGGCACTTTTCAGCCAGCCCATTTGACTGCATCCCAAGCCTGCCTTGGGATGGAGATGGTTTGGCAGCCACTGTTGTTGAAAATGGTTTTACAATATGTCTTTTTGAGAAAAGTAGCAGAGAGCTGTCTGAGCAGGGAAGATCTGGTATGGAGAACAAGCTATTCTAAAATTATTTAGAAAGGAGACACACTGGGCAATATATATATCGTGGCGTGTCACCTGGAATACTGGATCCACCTCTGTGGCCCCCAGAACAAGAACACACAGACCTGTGAAAGCAGGTCCAGTGGAGGACCACGAAGTTAATCAGAAGGCTGGAACACCTCTCCTGTGAAGAAATGCTGAAAGAGTTGGGGTTGTTCAGCATGGAGTCTTTTTACAAGGACCTGTACTGTTAGGACAAGGGGTAATGGTTTTAAGCTAAATGGGTCTAGATTTAGATTAGATGAAAGGAAGAAACTGTTAGAAGTAAGAGGGTGATGAGATGCTAGAACACATTGCCAAAGTTCTGAATGCTCAAGGTCAGGTTGGATGGGACTTTGAGCAACGTCATCTACCAAAAGATGTTCCTGCCCATGGCAAGGGTGTTGGAGTTAGATGATCTTTAAAGGTCCCTTCTGACTCAAACCATCCCATGATTCTATATGTGCAGTAACTTAATAACAAAAATAATAGGGAAAATAAGAGGAGAGCTGCTGTGAGCATGCAAATGAGGCAAGTGTTCTGCTGAAGTTCCCACCTCACTGTGGGAATTCAGAGAAAAAACAAATTGAATTTCTGCCCACGATGCTACCATTAGAAGTAGATTTTAACAGTAAAGCACAAAAACTAATTAAGGAGTGATCTATCTCAAGGTGAGTTGGGAGAGGAGAGATATGTTTGATCTGCCTTTGAGTAGAAGGAGATTTTTTTTCGTGATTTTGTTAAAAGACTTTCTTCATTAAAAAATTGATACATAACTCGAGAAGTAGTGACTTTAGTGGGATAATCAACAATTTTTTAATATCAAAGATTTTCCAGAAACATGAAAGTCAGTCTGCTGTGTTATAGGCATCAGTTTCACACAAACGAATTTGTATTGTAAACATAAAGATTTTATATTTTGGCATAATTATATTCCTTCTTACTATTGACTAGCATCAAGGTATTTTTTTTTTACTAATTTTTGCTTACTTTAAAAAAAAATCAAACTGTGAAGTTTTTATAACTCCTTGATGTAATTTTTATTGCTTGTTACATGTTCATGGGAAGCAGGAGCTGTATGTAGTAAGGAATGGTAAAATTATCTGCTCTACCATGGATCAGCCTTACTGTCGCCTCATAGCATTTTAGAGACTTTATTACAGTTACAGCAGGGTTAAATTCAGTCCACATTGCTTAAATCTGAAGTGAACTGCTTAAACCTTCCAGTATATTCAAGTGCATTAGGGAACTAAGTAGTTTTAGACATAATCTTCCAGAGAGCATACATAGTAATCCAGTGTTTCCACTACTAAAATATCTCCCATTACAGTCTGTACTCTATTCTTTTCCATTTGACCAACTTGTTGATAGAAGATTGTGGTATTTTAAACTCAGTCTTCAATATTCTTTTAATCTTACATAGTTCTTACTGTTGCCCACTTGTTTGTCAGTCTCTTATTGCAGAACAATGCATACACACTGTGTACTAAAATGGGATTTGTCAGCTAAATCTGGTTCTTTTTCACCCCTGTAAATACGGAGATCCTGTGAGTTGCAATGGATTGGCATGCTTTAAAGGGAGCAGAATTTCATCCTTTGTATGTGGTTCATTACCCTTCTCTGGGTAGATGCTAAAGAAGGTTAGCTCAGCTCCAAAAGATTCACATCCTTCCAACCCACATCCACTAATCGATTCTTCTCTATAAATTGTTGTAGTGTTTGAGATAGTTTTACTATCTACTGAGGTTTCTGATTCACTGCTTTATCTGAAGTGGCACTTTCTATTTCAAGCCACTCTGATTCAAGCACTTCCGAGCTTCTTGCATGGAAAAGTTTATTTTGGTCATCACTGCCTTCATAGAAGTCACAGCTTCAAGAAGATGCTTCACAGATTGGGTTTGTGCTGCTGCTCTCATCGCCCGGACCATGTCCAAACACCGAGTTGACAAATGTCTCATAAATTCTGTGCATCCAAATGGCCTCATGTTCCCTGTAGTTTCTGGAAGAAAAGCTATCTTTGTTTACATGTGGAGATGGAGACAGAACCTCAGTGGCTTCTGGCTTCTGCCATCAGAATGAAGATGAAAGTGTCTGGAAATACAGTGTGTGGGCAGTGGAAGATAATGGGCCAGCTGGAGGGACAAATGACATCTCTGCAATGAAAACTAGGCAATGGCTAAGCCAAGAATAGAGCCTGAAGAACTTGAAAAAATAAGTGAAAAAGCTGTAAGGGTGAAAAACAAATGAAGAACTTTGAGGATTATGGAGCACTGGACTAGGCTGCCCAGAAAGGTTGTGGAGTCTTCTTCTCCGGAGACTTTCAAAACCCACCTGGATGTGTTCCTGTACAACTTGCACTAGGCAAACCTGCTTTAGCAGGGGGCTTGGACTAGATGATCTCTAGAGGTCCCTTCCCACCTCTGCTATTCTGAGATTCCATGGTATCTGATGGGGTATGGAAGAGAAAGTGATTGAAAAATGCACAGATTTGAAAGAAAGAAAGTGGTGGGAAAAAATATAGTCAGGAATGTGTGGAGACTATTACTGAGCAGAATTACATTTGCCAAGGCCAAAGCAAAGGTTGTTAGAAGGACCATGTGAGGAAAGGACAATATACACCTCTCCTCCCTAATCAGCTGCTTTGTTCTGCTTATTTTTTATGGTAATGTTACAACTAAATGTTTCTTGAAGTTAAACTCCTCCTTCTCTGATGATAAATTAGAAGAGAACAGTTGTGACATGATTATGAAATGTGATGTTACTGAGGAGAACAAAGAAGAGGTGAATTGCTATTAGGAAAGGCATTAGGGTTGTGAATAAGGTTTCTCATCAGTAGTGATGTTGAAGGCACTGTGTGAATTGCGTGCTGCAGATTTAATGTGTCTGCAGAGTGAAAGGAAGACATATGACTTACAATTTCCTGCAAGGAAATTGAGTGGTCTGTCCTACACTCCTGGGAGGAATCACTGAAAGAAGTCATTTTATTTCTCAAATTCATAGCACCATAGTATTGGAGAGGACCTCCAAAGGTCACCCAGTACATCCACTGCCCAAGGCAAGACCAACTTTATCTATGTTATTCTTGTCAAACTTGTTCTTGAAGATGTCTGCTGCTGAAGATTCATACACTCCCCAGACGACCCATTCTCTTACACCCTGACTTTCTTATAAAATGTCGAGAGATCATTTTTCCTGTTTTACAGACTGTTGGTTATTAGTAAAATATATTGACTTCCTGTTTTGAAATTCACTTTGTAGACTCGGTGAGATGCACTTCTTTTCAGGACTGCAAGGCAGACCTCTAACTCCTGTTGCATTACATTGATAAAGAGGCTCTACCTGTTGAGTGGCCAGGGTTTAGCAGATGCACCCATGGCACAGAATTACGGTGCAGTCCAACACCTGCATCTGGCATCATGCTGAAGCTCATGTTATGCTGCAATTTGGGATCTCAGTAACATCTTCCCCATACTCCAGTACAAAAACCCGAGATTTTGATTTTTAATTCTTTTTTTTTTTTTTTTTTCCCCTGTGAAGACAAAGCTGGAGGTCTTGTCCCTGCTTTTTTAATCCAGAAAATAGGGAATCAAATGTGGTTTTGCTTGGGCTGCTGTCAGGTTCCTTAAAAGGAGCACACTCCTTAAAAGGTCACAGAACTGATAATCTGTAAGATAACTCTGCAGTTTGAGTCATATAAAGAGTGAGAAAAGCTGTTTCCAACTTTTGTTGTTTATCCTTGCAAGATTAGAGTGGATTCAGTCCTCACGCTTCTTTCTTTTTTATTATATCAACAATACTGTAACATTTCTCAAATCTTTTACCATTTTTGCTATTGATACAGATATAATGCATTGAATTCAATAGATTAAATAGATTCAGGTGCTCCAAAGTGGCATTCTCGGCATAGAAAGAAATCAGAGAACTAGCCCCTTTGAGTTTGTGCAGCTATAGGGAGAAATTACTTGTCTGTTTTAAGAGAAAAGGAAAGTAAAGTGGGATAAGTGTTAGGTTTAAATTTTCATGTAAGATGTTAGCTCCTTGTGTCAAGAACTCTGATTAAATGCTTGGCTCTAAAGCACATCAGGAAGTGTAGCATTGATTTAGATATTTCCTCCTGTCTATCATATTAGCAATATCTAATAGGAATAATAAAATTGTCTTTGTATCCCTCTGCCATAATCCAGGCCAAGCACATCAAAGCCAAAGTATCAGCACTAAATACACATTTAATTGATCCTTACTGTTTCTAACCATTGAAAAGTCCTCCCGAAGCATGAAGAATTCAGCATGTTTCAAACACAACTGTTCTCCACAGCTGTGGAGTACAACTGGTCCCCACATACTTGCCTTGAAAAACTGAGGTCAGTGGAAATGCTGAAATAGCAAGAACTCCAGGATTGCACTTTGGGTCAATTTTATGTCAAGAAATGGTACAGGGACCTTGTGTAACAACAGCCCAAGACACATATGCATGTGCTGATACATCTTTTCTTGCTTCCACCCCCTCATACACACTGTTAACCTGAGAGTTTTCGTCTGGTTTCTGCCCTCCCTCCCTCCCTCAACAGTCTTTAAAGTAGGCAACAACTCCTCATGGATGAAAGAAATGTACCTTAGCAGGTGAGATATTTAGTGGGGACATCTAGTTTCCTTTCTTGAGTATGGTCTATTTGGTGTCATCACCTCTTCACGCTTCATTTTCCCCAAGAGTAAGCAGAGATGTTAATGCTTACCTTTCTTTTTGCAAACCATTTTGTTGCTTACTGATGAAAGGCGTACACAGCAGCCAGTCATTATTATCAGTGTTAATACTAAAGATTTCAGATGTATTTTAGGGAGGAGGAAAAAAAAGTACACCCCCAAGAAACCCCAAATCCTGTCTTTAGGAGTTGAATTGTTGTGAACTGGAGGATGTGCAGCTCCTTGAATCTGGTCCCCCTGTGCTCTTGGATGGACCTGTGTTTCTTGTGCTGTCCTCCAGGGCAGTTGACTTCTGTCTGCCATCTGTGGCTGGGACAGAGTTTGTCTTTCAAATGGCCACTGAGTGCTGCTAAGATATTTCAGAAGTGTATTGAGACAGTTCATCCTGCAAAATGTGATTTCACAGTCAGTAAAACATTAGACATGGTGATAAAAAGATGTAATATGTGGTGTTTGTTTTTTCTGGCAACAGTGGTTTGGGTTTTTTTATTGCACTTTTGAAGCTGAGCAGATTGAAGTCTCTACAGGATTTTCTGAGTGATTTGGTTTTGATTTTCATCTGGAAGACTATTGTTTCCTCAGAGACAATTAAAAAAAGAAAAGAAAGAAAAGGCCCACAAAAATAACTGTTTTGGCAATAACATACGTAAGCCCTAGACACACCAGCCTTGGAGCTTGTCTGAAATACCCCAGGAAAACAATCTCTTCAGACAAAAAGTCTGATCTCTTTGGTCACTTTTTGCTTTGGTATATTTTTGTGTTGGCCTGTAAAACTGTCAGGTAAACAACGTAGCTTAATAGCTTGTTTAAGACAGTCAAAGTTTGCCCTGCTTTCTGCCCCTGCAGCCTGCCATGCCCCAAAATAATCCTTCCCAGCAAAGAAAGGAGTGCTGGAGGAGCCTGATCCAGCACCGTGGTGATGCAGGAAAATAAATGAGGCTCTATCCATAGTGGCTCCCCAGGACCTCACAGCCCAGGGCAAGGGGAGGGATGGGATCAGCATTTTCAACGTCAGTATCAGACTAAGTAACCATGTTTTAGTTTGCAGGCAATTAAGCCAGGACTGCTGAAGCCCAGGGCATTAATATAAACGGTAGCTGGTGATGATTTATATTAATCCAGGGACTATGAATCGAAGCAGTTCATGGTTAGCTATAAGTGCTCAGTTTGGATACCACTGTGAGGAGGGAGGCAGAGAGTCTCAACTTCAGCCACCCTTAAACTGACTGTGAAATGTGAATTGGAGCCTTGATTTAATTCTTTATAATAGTGAGGAGGTTCAAAGTGATGTGTTATATTTTCCTTCCAAGCTCTTAGCAGCAAAGGCAACAAGTTGGGAACAGCAAAAGGAAAACACGGGGCAGGGGGATTAGCGTATGTGCCTCGTGTTTCAAATGGAACACTCTGCTCACCTGCAGAGTGTCAGTTATCTTCTACAATGCTTCCTGTGTTTTTCAGCGCCTCATTATTTTCCCAGAAAATGGGTTTCTAAAACTAAGAAGAGTTTTATGCACTGAAACTCTCTGTCAGCACCTTGGAGGCAGAACTGGGGCAGCAGAAGTAACTGTCAGGAGCTGCATAACACTCCTGTTTTAAAATGTAACTGCTGAAATGAGGTGGACCAAAAATGAAAACAGCAACTGAGGAATGAAGTGGCCAGAGAAGCAGAGCTGGGCTCATGACCTGCTTCTTTAAAAGCATTCCTGTCCTTCCTGCATTTGCACCTGGACAGGTGGACACTCTTCATGTAACTCCCAGAGCTCCCCAAAAATTGAGGAGGCACCAAATCTCTTCAGACTCACTGGGAACTAAAGATAGCAGAGAAAAAAAAACATCTCTGGATCAAGGCCATCAAAGACAACAGGCAAGTCTGAAGGATTGGGAACAGATGCACGACCACAGTCCATCACTAGGAGGATGCTGTGAGCTGCAGCTCCCGGACATGCTGTTGCCTGAGACCAAACTGAAGTCTCACCTGCCCAGCAATTTACAGGAAATAAGAAACTCTGGTATTGCGAAGGATTTAATCTTCTAACCTTGAACACATTTTAACCTTTGTGTTTAATACCTGCCAGTAGACCTGCTGCCCATTAATATGGCTTATGACTACTTTGGCTTTTAATCCATTTATTCTTCTGGCCTGTGTGATAAATCACAACAATGAGTTCCACAATTTAGGTGTGGCATGGTGTTTGTGCAGACTACTTATTCTTGTGGCATACTTACTGTGAGAAATAGTCAACATCTCAGTCTCTAAGTGTGATAAGCCTTTCTAGCTCTTCTTTCACCTGTCATCTTAGGGTGAAGTGAAGTTCTGTAGGGTAGAAATTGTGGGGCAGCTGGAATCTTTCACCTGTATTTTCTACTCCTTTGAGATTTTTCCTAGCCTTCACCTCCCTTTTATTTCTTTTGCTGCCATGCACATCCTTCAGCTGCAATAGATCACATCTCATCCATGCTGGTGGGTTTCAGTACACTCCAGTACTCCAAATTGTCCTTTAGAGTTTGGGTTTTTTTGTTCTTGTGTTGTTCTGTTCATCAGCCATTCCTGCTGCAGAGGCTCACAGAGTGAATTCAGGCTGATCATAGTTTTTTAACATAAGCCTCTGCTCTGGCTCAGTGCACAGCCCCTAAAAAACCCCAAAGACAGACATGGTTTTCAGTGGACATGACAAAATGTGGATGATTTTATTAATTAGTTGCTTGTACCTTATCAGCTTCAGATGACTTGCCAGTATATAATTTTGCCAGTCCATTTATCTTTCCAATTACTGCATATAGAGGTGTCTCTTTAATCCTCCCTACAGAAGATACCTATCTGTACCTTTGCAGAAAATGTCTTTCTCCAGCATCTCCATTCTCTAAACCAGTGCAAAACAATAGATTCTTGGGTTTCATGAGAAACATCCTAACAATATACATAAGATCAAAATTTTTGTTCAAGGAGGCAAATCTAATACACATAAAGGAAGCAAGGCTGTTGCTTTTGGTAGCAGGTTGGACTTCTAATGTGACAGAGCCTAACTCAAATCAGGCTGCTACAAGTGGACACAAACCTTCTTGGGCAGTAAGGCTATAAACTCAAGCAGTATGCAAATAAAGGTATTAGTTATGAACCCATCTGAACTTCTTCTCTGAGTGGTAGAAAAATCACTCATTATGTATTGATAGAAAGGTTGGCAGATTATTTAGAAAACATACAATGAAAGAAGAAGAGGCAGCATGCTGATCAAAGCTCAGGCCTATTGGTTTATGACAGTTATAAAAATGGAAATGTTATTTACTGTTCACAGTAAAGCTTTCTGAGCAAGCAGTACTGTAAATTATAATAACATGTACAGCTCCTGATCAAATATACTCCTCATGTATATGCTTCTTATGTAGCTTATGCTTCTTATGTGGCTTATTTACAGTCCTCTAACAATCAAAGAAAATGCAATAACTTTGAGATTAAATGAGTTATTATTTCTTGTGTCCTATCTTGGAAGGCCAAAGAAGCAGGGATTCAAGGCAAGTCAGACCTACACTTCTTGCATACGTACCCTTATTGTGCGCACGGATGGCTAAATAAGTAGACCTCTGGTAGCACTGTTGTGTGTGTACCATCTTGGTAGCTGACAGTACAAGCTGGAGTTGCAGATGTGAACATAGACCTGCTTTAACTGACAAATCTGTCCAATAGACCATGTTCCTGAATAAACCCTGTTTTAGTGGTGAAGTAGGGAAACAGAACTAGGTTAACTTTTTTCTAAGAAGTCTTGGCTCAGAGTCCATTGAAGGCAGTAGAAGTTTAGTGCCCTAACTTATTTTCTGGTTGTTGCTATGTCAACTATGGAAAACTGGAACTAGATGTTCATGCAGAGTCAAAGTTCTGCAGCCTTTTGAGACCTGGTGTCAAACAGGGGTAAAAAAAATACCTCTCAATAGAAATTTAGTCTTTGTAAAAATGATGATGATGAAATTGAATTTGTTCAGAACACCACTTTGGAAAAATGCTTCAAGTTACTGCAGGGAAAAGTAGTTTAGTTCTGGTCCACTGGTACATTAGTTACAGTGTGATAGCTCTGATGTGCCCGTCCTTCCAAATGTTTAGCAATGGAAAGGTTTTGACATGTGAATGCACTACTGGGGAGTAGTACTTCACTCTGTGTCAGCTGCTTCATGATCATAACCCAGGTACATGCACTTCTCCTAAGGGGTCTGGCAGTAAATGTGAGTGATTTGGGGCTAACGCACCTAATGAAAAAGGGACATGTTAACGTATACTCACTGGGGACTAAAAGCATCAGCACAGGTCAGCTGCTGTAAAGTAACTGGTGTACACTGACTTATTAGTCTGTGGAAGGGATACTTATCTTTGTATCAGTTTCTTAAAAAACTTGTTTCTGAAAATCAGCATCCCTTCTCTGAGAGCAACAGTACTCTGCAGTATGTAATAATGCCCATCCCCATTTTATGATATAGAGGGTATTTTTCCTTAATGACCAAAGGAAGTCTCATTTTGTCCTTGCTTGCTGGCTGAAATGTAAAAAAAAAAAGTGTTACTCTTTACCTTAAGTGTCTATGGGTCTGTTACGTGTGTGGCTCTATGGCTACTGTGCCAAAGGTGTTTGGTGATTGCAAACTGGGTGCCCAACTGCAAAAACATCACAGGCATCTCATTTGCATGGTTTATGGAAAAAAACCAGTTCTGTGAAACATTTGTGGCTGGTTGCCAAAGCTGTTAGAAAATGGTGGTCTCTGTATGGAGTGGACATCATTTCAGAAAGTTGATTAAGTGTGGAAATGTCAGGGAAGATTGTGACTAAATTAGACACATAGATCTGCCAGGTGCTTAGATGTCTATTTCATGCCAGAATCAAGGGAATATCAGAGCAGATGCTTTACACCCAGGTTGGAGGGTTGTTCATCTTACCTCATGTCTCATTCCTGCTATGGGAATGGACTATTGGTGGGGGAAAACAGAATGCAGTGGCATTGAGAGTGCTCATGCTGTCCAAACCCTATTAGAAGGAGGTATCTTAGGGGAAATAGTCACAGTAAATCAGGTTTGTGCTGGGAATGGCAGGCAGTCAGATCTCTGCTTACTGCATGTGTTCACTGTGGTTTCCAAAGGAGAAGAGAAAGCTTTTAGTACCACTCAGTGCAATGTGCTCATTGCTGCCATAAGATAAGGGAGGCAACCATGAATTTTAGCATTTTTTTCTTCTTTCTTCCTTCTGTGTTACATCTGCACTCTGATTTCTCAAAAACTCTTTTCTACCACTGTGTCTTTTGGTGTCTTCCACCATGCCCAGCCCGATAAACCTTTGTTTTATTTCCTAGCATAATGTGAACCTTAAATGTAAAAAGTGTTAAGTACCCTGAAGTCACAAGCTGGATGCTAGATCTAACTGCTCTGCCTGTGCTTTTATATGTTGTTCTTTTCTCCACATCTCTAGGCTGAAGTGTTCTCGTTAAAGGCATAATATAAGCTCTCTTCAAATATAGGCATCAAATTAATTAGCAACATCTTTAAATGAGGTTAAGGACTTAGATCTTGAAGTCTTGATCTAAAGATCACAGAGAAAAATCCCAACATCTCTCTCTCTTTCTGTCTTTCTATCTCTACAGCAAAAGGAACAAGGAAAATGCAATGCAGATACACAGAAGAGTGATGTGACTAAGTACGTGTAGAATCTTTTTTTCCCTTTGGAGATACAAATTCAAAGCATGGAAAGGGTTGAGACCCTCTGACCTACACAAAGTCTCCAGACACTCAAAAGCATTTCCTTGGCTGCTTGCAATAGGTATCTTCTGAAAATACTGCCCCATTTAGAGTTTCTGAGCACAAAGAGTTTCTGAATATTTAACTCAGTGGAAATGAAGATGAAACGTCCCACAGCTTAGTGCTTGCAAGGAGACAAACTGCCAAACATATCCTATTGCCAGATGCTGCCTACTTTGCTTCTTTTATCAGCCATCACCTGCTTTTATACACTCAGTGATTAATATATGCCATCCCCAATCCTCAGGCAAAAGTTGTTGCAACTAGATTAATATTAAATACTTTTGGCTTATTAGCATAATAATTTTGGTTTTGCCTAATTAAGATCTTTAAGGGATTATATATAGTTTTTTCCTCTCCGTATGGCAGCCCTAAGAGCTCAGGACTTATTGATCAGCCCTGCACCACAAATCCTAATGGAACCACAAGAGCATGTGATACAGCTCTGATCTGTCTCTGCATTGCTAATGAATGCACTTCAAGCAAATGAGATTAACTTCAGCTTTATGTAGCTCATACAGAAGCTTCAAAAAATATACAAAGAGTCCTCCTGATAATTTTGACATTATTAGAGATAAGAGTTTTATCATGACCTGGAGTAGCATCCTGATTTTTTTGAAAGCTGCCAGTGTCAACCTGTGTCTTTCTTCTGAATCAGCACTCCACACTTGTGTTCTGAAATGAGGAGAGATCAGCAAGTGAAAGAGGATAGCACTACAGCCCTGGGGGATGGGTCAACGGAAACAATGGCAAATAATGATCAAGACATCTGTGTTAAAGTTCAGACCTGGAATAGTTTTCATTGTCTGTTCAGTGTCTTCCTTTGTAAAATAAAACACTGTCCACTTCAAAAGGTTCTTATGAAGCTCAGAAAAGTAACTCATTTTGCTCTGCTTCTGGGTGGAGGGGCAAGATTAGAACTAGTGCTTGATATCTGTTAGCAGAAAAGGCAAGAGAAAAAGGGGAGTTTTGCAACCAGTCTTTCTAAGTCCCTGCAGGAGGACTTCTGGAGTGGTAGGTACTCTAAAGGAGCCTTTAATTACTCCCATTTGACTGTGATGACATCAAGCTCAGCCACTCTGCAGACAGAGTATGGAGGCCAAAAAAGCAACTTGTCTCTATGTGGCTGGGAGGAGGCTTCTTGGGAACAACTCCTCTGGCAACTGTAATAACTTCTTCATGCCCCAGATCTGGATACTGAAGTTCAATAAACATTTCTGACAATGAGGGATGAGTTATGACCTCTAATGGGATGGCAGTTTGTAGCACTGTTAAGACTGTACATGATCTAAGCACCCATATTAAGAGCTTGCATTGTCAATGCACATTTTCTTCAACCATCCATGGCTCAGGTCTTTATATTTTACACTACTACATCTCTAGGGTGCTACAAAGCCAAAACATCCTTAGTGATTACCAGCTCTTTGGATACTGTGGTAATAAAGCCATATTAGTTGCCAGAAAAAGTGTCACTAATTGATTGGGGTGATGCAGCATGAATTGGATGATAGTTTATTTTAGGTAAGCTATTTTTATTCATTTTAGCAACATTTCACACTTGTTCTCAGAACCCTGAAACTCTAAAGAGGACCATTTTAGAAATAAAAAATGTATGGCATGAGGCTATTTGATGCTACCATTAAGGCACTTCACTGCTGTATTCCTGGATCATCAGGGGAGGAGGAGGAGGGATGCGCTTCAAATTAGCAAGCTGCATATTGCACAGCTACGTGAATGGAGCCTGAGTGCATTTTACTCGGGGAAAAAAGAGCGTAGTGGTGGCCAGTAAGAACTGCCTTATGTAACAGAAGTGGCAAACAGCCATTGGGCGTGTAATCAAGAGGGAGAGAAGTCTCTGGACATGACACATCAAAACACTTCAGCTATTTTGCCACTGGATCTCTGTCACTCAGAAAGCCCAGTGGCAGCGAAGACATCTCTCCACATACATGTTATTTGCTTTATGTGTTTATCGCTTTTTTGAGGATGGCATCATAATTTGCATTTCCAGTCACATCAGTTTGGCTGTGTCCCGATATTACACAACCTCTAGTTGCTGGTGCAGATAGCTTTTCTCTGATTTCTCTATCATGCATGAAGAATAGAGTTGGAAAAGTCAGAGGCTGGGTAGATACCATGTTGCTGTTGGGCAGGCGTGTTCAGCACTTCCTTTAAGTTCCTGTTGGCTAAAGGGTTCAAAGCCAGGTGGCTGAAACTGGGCTGATAACTCTGCATTTAAACACCTAAATGTAAATGGCCTGTCTTTGGACACCCACAGAAATTCCCCATCGTTCTCTGGACACTTTTGGGGAATTCTCACAAAAAGACTACTGTATTAATTCTCACATGTTCCAGCTGCTTAACTGAGGGCTTGACAAGTGCTTAAAGGACTGAACTTTGTGACTCCTCTGTTGCATACATATATTTATCATAGGTGACCTGGAACATGGGGTAGGAGGAGGTCAGGACAAAATCCATGCCCTGAATCACTAACAAAACTACAAGGAAAACACAGCTCTAATCATTCAGTTTCTTGCTCTAACTCTCCTTCTGGTAAAGCCTAGTTGATTATGGATTGTTTGTGCCATTATTTTACTCTCTCTGCTTCTGCAAAGGGTACCACATTTATTCTTCGCCTGGTTGTCTAAAGGAAAGGAGATCAGATCCCAGTGTAAGATAGGTAAATAACTTTTAATTGTCTATGGGTGCTGGAACACCTTCTGGAGGAATGGGCAGCTCTGAGTGTGTTCCACATCATGGCAATGGATCAGCTTCTCTCAGGATTTTGTAAATGTTCCTAAAAACTGCACCCAGAGAAATGTAGCTTTGGTGAGTATTTATTAGCGTTAACATCGCGTGCTGGTATCGAGGACAGTCACAGATTAGTATCCTGGGGTTTGACTGAAACTCTCCCAATGTTTGGTCATTTCTAAGAACAGCTTTATGTGAAAGTAGATGGAGTTTGTCACCTTAAAGAGGGGTGCTAGTAGTCAAGAAAAATATCTCTGCTGTAGATTTCAGTAGGAAGATGCTGATTTCTGGAAGATAGAAAACATTTCAGGTTTTAAGAGCTGGCTTACACTCATGTTTAAATGAGGGATAGATCACTGTGGTGTGATATGTAGACAGTCTCTTCTCAGCACAGTGTTGGCATATTATGTTTCATATGTGAGCTCCTTCAAAGCTCACAGTGATAGCACCTGGTGCCCATTTTTGCACCTCCTGCTTGGGGTAGGAACTCCACAAGAAACTCTTCTTATGTTTTAATTTGACCCTGAGATTTGAAGCTAAAACAGCTTCCGTGTGTTCCCTCTGCAGTGGCAGGACACAGAACCTGCATTTGCTATGATACTTCTGATACAGTCCTCAGTCCAGACATGAAGCACTAAATCATGGGAAGGCAGCAGGAAGGGTTGCACTGTGAGTGTAGAGTTATTAGTACTGCTGTGACAAGCAGGTCATACTTAGTTAAGCAACCTGCTTGTTTCCACTCTTCCTGAGCGAGAGGTCAAGAGAAGTTCGGTGTAATTAACTGTTAAGAGATACATGGGATGGAAGAGTATGAAGCAGTGTTTATTTAAAGAGCTATAAAACTGGTAAAAAATAAAATAAAATTCCTACCAGAGAGGGAGCTATTAGAATAAGCTTTCATTAGGAATGCTTCTGTAATAAAGTGTTGTGACTCCATAAAATGATTGTAAAACTGTCTGAATAAAACCCAAGGAATAGATTTCTGCAGCCCAGGAGCCACAAGGGACAGGAGCACCAGGTATTGCTCATAGCTTTTGTACCTCAGGCTCATATGTGTGTGGGAAGCTGCGTTCCCCCAAATGCCCAGTGCCTCATGATCTGCTATTGTCCAGTAGCTGAAATGGAAATTTAGGCATCCCAGTGATGAGCTATCCCTCCTGCAGTGCCCACGTAAGAAATGCTGGAGTGCCCTTACAGTGCATGTAGCTCTGCATAGTGTCCTGCATCAGTTCATTCTGGCCACAGCTGTGAACTGTGGGAATGATGTTAGTAACTGTAATCCCATGATGGATAATGGTCCTTGCCATGGATTTCCCAAGATGAAGAGTCCTCTGCTATGGGCTGTTCCTTCCCCTCCCTCTCCTGGGAGCAGTCTGATAGGAGAGGAATAAGAAGGATCAGAGCAAGCAACTCAAAGCAGTTGGGCTGGGCCGACACTGCACCCAGAATGGAGATGTGGGGGATGCACAGAGCCTCAGGGCATGTGGGGGTCCTACCAGTGCAGTGTCCCCCCAGAACTGTTGAGAAAGGCAGCAAGCATGCTAGAAAGGACAGCACAGGACACTAACCCCCAAATTATCTAACTGGTATAATTCCAGCTGTAGCACAGCTGTGCTTGGCTAGTTTGGAGCCATGTGTTTATATTTTAAATCAGAGCCAAAATAAATGTTTGCATGAAGGTGGGCTGATCCTAAACACCTCTCATGTCCTTGAGCTCTCTCAAAATGCTGGTGTTTACTTGTGAGGTAGCTTTCCCACTCTAAAACACCAGAAAAAATATATAAAAAAAAACCAGATTTTAAAATCTCAATTGAAATTATGATTGGCATAATCATATTTAAAACTTTACAAAGGTTAAAAAATTACCTGTCGTCATTTAAGATGGACATTAACTCCTATCCATGGATCGAGTGCTCTTTTTAGTTTAAGGTTTTGTCCTGCTATTGCTCCTTTGCGAGCACTCACTACACCTTTTGATACTATAAAAATAATAACCATCCCAACATCACCAAACATAGGAAATATAAGTTTTCTCTGAAAAAGGACTATTAAAACTGTAGGTTTTGGCTCACTGTCAAGGAACATTTTCTGTTCCTCAACAATATATGAGCGTCTGGATTTGTAAGAAGAGTACAGATTCAAAAATAACCCCCCTTCTCTCTAAAAGCTTAGATTTCACACACAGTGATTTATCATTATTGCTTAGTGGGATAAATTTCTAACTAAAATGTACAGTGTTTTATAAACCTCGGAAGATATTTTCTATGTCCCAAAGTCCCCTGATCTTAGGGAAAAATGCAAATCATGTCGTTCAGGGAATATAGGAAACTTGCCACCCAAAACCAAAACCACCTTGTCTAGTATCCTGCCTCTGACACTGACCCATGGGAAGTGCTTCAGAAGGAAGACAAAGAGCTTGGCAGGAGACAGATAGGCTAATTTGCTTCCCCATCTTGGCCTCTAATCACAGGAGATTGGCTTAAATCTTGATGGATGAGGTTTCAAAATCCTTGGG
The DNA here is from genome assembly GCA_024611175.1 of Megaceryle torquata. NCBI lineage: Eukaryota > Metazoa > Chordata > Aves > Coraciiformes > Cerylidae > Megaceryle > Megaceryle torquata. Next base: position 127,973 of record JANIJG010006287.1, read on the forward strand.
CATGAAGCACTCTTAGGACAGAGGAGGTAGATGTTGAGGAAAGGACAGAGTAACAAAGCTCACAGGAGTGCTGCATAGGAGAATAGATCCTCATGTAGGGAAGCTGCTGGGGAAGTAGATGAGGTGCAGACATCAAGACTTTCCACTGATTACATGTGGACACTGAAAGAGAAACATAAATGAATGTGTTCAGGTGACACTGGCAGCCTTTTCTAGGCCCACAGATAAGACCTTCCAGGGACCACCTCAGGACCTGTCCTTCAGACAAGACAATAATTTCTAACCAGATATCAACCTGAACCAAAGTCATATGGTGAATTTGGTATTAATAATGAAAGAGTTTGCATCTTACAGTCTGTGCTCAGCTGGCTGTACCGATCAGGCTCAGATCATTATCCATTTGTTTCAAAGCTGTTTTGAATCCATGTATTTCAGGACTACTGAAATGGCAGACAAGCCACAGTTTCAAAGAAGGCAGGATAAACCCAGGCATTTCATTTGAAGAAACTGGTACAATAAATTTATTTGGAAGCAGTCTATTTATGTTCAAAGCATGTGAAATCATTCTCTAAAACTGTGAAGGATATTTCATGCATTCTTTGCCTTCTTCTCCCTGTCTTTTTTAGTAACTCAGCAGCCTCTAGACCTGAAGCTCCTGGGAGTAGCATTATGCGCAGGTTTAACAGCTGCTCCCTGGGTATCATTAATGCTCCCTCCTACCCTTGGAAAATACGATGATGCCAAACCCTTTTCAATGGAGTCTGAGGTCGTGACCATCCTTCTACCACGAGCACATGACTGCATGGTGACAGGTATGACCACATAACAGCATCTCACCCTCCTCTCCATGGCTGTTCTCACCACACAGTAAATGCTGAGTAACTTGAGGTGATCTACCCCTTAGACATATGAGCACACTGCAGACAGGGAGATAGATGGAGAGAAAGCACCATCTGTGGGTGAGTCCAGCATGCAGGGCTGCTGGGCTGTTGGGCTGGGCACCATCCATGTGTGGGTACAGGAGTGAAATAAGACAAAGGATTATTTTTCTGAGGGTTGTAAATTTGTGGTGAGGATTGATCCACAGTCCCCAGAGTAAGAGCTGCCAGTGAAACAAAGATACTAAAAGACTGAAGAGAGTCATGAAATGGAACCCTAAGGTGGTCAGTGCCAGAAGCACAGAGACTAAGTCTCTAAGAGACCAAACACTGGAGCAGAGGCTCAGAGAGGTTGGAGACTCTACATCCTTGGAGATATTAAAGGCCTACCCGGCTTGAGCAACTCCATATAACTTAGGAGGAGGGTCCTTTTGTTCACAGGATTGGATCAGATGAACTTGCAGAGATCCCTTTCAGATCTGAATTTTCTGTAGGCTTCTCTTGTAACAGACCAATTAAGGGCACCTTGGATTATAAACTGCCAAGAGACGTAGAAAGGGTCACAGAGGATTTGGATCTACACAGTATAGTCTAAACCACCTGAATCCCTTTCGCATGCACATTCCTTATGCTTACAAGAGGAGATTACCGAGGGGAAATAGCTGTCTGAAAAAATGAATCCCTTAGCTCATACATCTCTGAGCAGTAATTTGTGAAGAAATTAAGGTCCATTGTTGCTTGGGACTTTGTCTTGCTGGGTGCTCAGTGCTTGATCCTGCTCTCAGAATCACTTCAGCCTGAGCTTTAGTGTGATTATTGACACGCTTGAAATTATGCATATGCTGCTGTGTTTTGTCAGATGAGAGTGACATTGCTCAGCACCAGCCACAACTGAACCCTTGCATAAGCTTACCTTTGTGGCAGGGATTTCTTAAATCTTAAAGCTTAAAATTCAAGGTCACTCAGACAGAGATATTTAGATCTTTTTACACTGTGGAATTATTTACAGAGGTTTGTTGTGGGGGAATGGTAGTGTCCTGGTTTATTTTTTTTTCTTGTTAGCCTCTGTCTTCTTTAAAAGAAACAGAGTTTAAGTTAGAAAATAACATTTGAGATTATTCACATCAAATTTGCCTCCCCTTGAGGTGCTACACAAAGGGTTCTCAGGTAGGGGTGTAAAGGATTTGACACAAGCGTGTAAGAAGAAATGTCAAGTGAACATTTTTTTGAGAAAAATGTTTTCTTTTATTAGTTTCTTCTGCTGGGTTTTATCATGAACAGCAATGACAAGAACAGAAGCTTTCCTTAGCTGAGTTCCATTTGTAATTTCAAGAGTAGAAGAAGAAGGGGCAGAAATGTTTTAAACAGAACTATGTGGAGAAGGGAGTTTCCATACTGAGGCAGCTGTCAATACCTTAATATTTGTTTGCACCTCAAAATGAAACAAATCCATGTTTTAAAAGTTGCAGTTCTGCAACAAGTTAATTTGCAAATTATGCAGAGGATTTTTTTCCCATGGTTTCTATGGAAAAAAAAAAAAAAGCTGTTTCAAGTGTTGCCTTAACAAAATAATGATTCACAAGGAAGTAATTAATTCCGAACGTCCCCATCAGAAAATATATCCTTGTATTCCCTAAGAAGTAGAACTCTCCTACTTAAATGATTCCTTTGCCAGCTTCCTTCTTCCTCCTTTTCCTGACTGTGTCACTGAAGAAATGAAATGAATTGAAAATTAGTAGCCAACTCCCCCTATTACAGATCACACACAGCAAATTAGTGCAGTAAAACCTATGTGCAGAGGTGCTGGGGGACATGTCCCTCTAATATGCTTCTGAGGTCTTCAGAGCTACCATCTCTGATTGCACAGATGACTTCCAGCTCAACAGTGCCAATAATAGCTTCATGGATGATGGGCATTTTAAACTCAGATTCTTATTTACCTGTTATTTTTCTTTCGGTGAGTCTTGCAGTGGATGCAGGAAGGAGTAACTCCAGGTCCCGGTAGCAAAATAATCTGTGGATTCTTCTTGCTAATGTGTTGAATTTTCCTGTCAGGCTGGAGATTATTCTTTGTTATTTGCTCATATTAGGAAGTACGACGGTTGTACAGCATGGATTGCAACAAGCAAAGGTTAAAATGTGGCCATCCATTAACCTGGTTTGAACTCCAGCTCTTAGTTTGATCACATCATTGCTAACCAGGCTCTTTCCTGGACCAGAATTTTAAAACAGTGGCTCATTATTTTTTTCATTTTCAAGGATATAAAAGGACATTCTCCTCCCACTTAGGATACTGTTGTGTGATCCTACAAATAAGAAACAGCTTCTGTGGCTGTGCTTATAGACAGAATATTTGAGTATTTGATATTTATGTAGTTCTCAGAAGAACATGCAGTTATAGGTGATAGAAAACAGCCCTGTGGAAAAGGACTTGGGGGTTCTGGTGGACGAGAACCTGTGCATGAGCAGTGCATGTGCACTTGCAGCCCAGAAGGCCAATCACATCCTGGGCTGCATCAAAAGAAGAGTAACCAGCAGGTCAAGAGAGGTGATTCTGCTGCTCTACTCTGCTCTGATCAGACCTCACCTGGAGCATTGTGTGTGGTTCTGGAGCCCTCAGCACAGGAAGGACACAGACCTGATGGAGTGGGTCCAGAGGAGGGCCACAAAAATGATCAGGATCAGAGGGCTGGAGCACCTCTCCTATGAGGACAGGCTGAGGGATTTGGGCTTGTTCAGCCTGGAGAAGAGAAGGCTCCAGGGAGAGCTGATAGCCACCTTCCAGTACCTGAAGGGGGCCGACAAGAAAGCTGTAAAGGGACTGTTTACAAGGGCATGTAGTTATAGAATGAGGGGCAGTGGTTTTAAATCAGAGAAGGGTGGATTTAGATTGGACGTTAGGAAGAAGTTCTTTACCATGAGGGTGTTGGAACACTGGAACAGGTTGCCCAGGGGGGTGGTGGAGACCCCATCCCTGGAGACATTCAAGGTCAGACTTGACAAGGCTCTGAGCAACCTGCTCTAGTTGAGGATGTCCTGGCTCACTGCAGGGGGATTGGACTAGATGACCTTTAGAGGACTATTCCAACCCAAGGCATTCTATGATTCTACTCCTCTGTGGCATAAAGGACTCTATATTGGTCATGATAAAGCACAGTGAATGTGTGCTTTCTCCACCAGTCATAACTGTTGTAAAACATCTGAATCACTGTTGCAGTGGTTATATCACTGGTGATAACTTAAATCTGAGAGAGCGATTGATCCACAAATGGTTTGTTAAAAATTAATTTAATGCCTTGTGTAATGTTGGCTCCAGTGCTGCCTTCTCTGAAGTCCTGCTTCCTTTGAAGTTTTGTCGCTGTCTTCTTCAATATCAAGATCAGATACTTCTTCTGCATAAGTGTTGCCACTCAAGGCAGTGCTGTGTATGACCTGTTTCCTTGATCAAGATTTTGTATTGACCTATGTATGCAGTCTGTGTCTGTCATACTGCTGGACATCTATAGCTCAGCCATAGAGCCTGGAAGACTTTTATGTTGTTACTTTCTTTCTTTTTTTTTTTCTTTTAGTTTTTTTGGCACTTTGAGAGTGTGGCATGTCTTTTGCTTTTTTGTTAACATTCTGAAATGGTTAGAGAAATTGGATTTCATAATCTGAATGCAGTTAGAAAGGATTTTATGCTTCACATCTTTTATTCTTATACTATGCCATTGTGACCTCCCAAGAAAATCCCCAAGTATCTTGATGCAAGTTGACAAAACATACATCACTTTTATTTATCATTAGACCCGTCCAAATGGAATAAGAATTAGACATCTGATTTTCTTCATAGCCTTTCTCCTAGACACATTTATCAGACCCCCACTAAGTCAACAACATTGCTTTGCTGTTTTGCAATTTCATCAGTTTATGACAGAACAGTTATGTTAGTGTGATTGTTTCCTTCTTCCAGTTTTCCTTGCTTTGAAACTATTTCTCCTTGGGATACTTCTAATTATTTTGATATTACTATTATTTAGGTTGCTTTTCTGAGGCATAATAAGGCATATAAATGTGTGTGTGTGTAATAAGTTTTGAACTATTGACCAGTTTCAGTCGAATTGGTGAGAAGTGACAAGGTAGCAAGAGTAATCAAATTCCAAAAGGATTTGTGGAAATAGGCACCAAGTTGAAGTCTGTAATTGCCTCATATGATTTAAAACCTGCAGCCTGAAGTTCCACAGTACTGAGTATCAGAAATCCCAGACTGAAAAGCTGCCAAACTGAGAGGAAAGCAAGGAGAGAGAAGAGAAGGTTTTTTGACTCCAACCATAGGAAGCTCTGAGTCAAGCACTGTCTTTTCTTTAAAATCAAGTCAGGCACACACAAGACAAGATGGGAAATGAGGCTCCAGTGCTTGCAGAATTGTGTTGCTGTGCAGTTATTGCATAGAGTAATGCACAGAGCAGGACCACCACATCATTTTGCTTGTCCCTGTTCAGTCACCTGTTAAGATGAAGGGAGATCATAGTGCAAGTAGGTAAGACAAATATAGGAGATAGAGCTATAGGTGGTAGTAGGAACAAAAAGACTAAATGTGGCAGTTCTGCAAGTTGCCCAAGTTTCAGAATTTATATTTTCTAATCTTTTGGATGTTTTTTAGTCATCTTACTCCACTGAATTAAGGACTTTTTGGATCTGAAGGTTAGAAAATTTATGCCAGATACTTTGTGCAAAATCCCATATAAAGAGCCTGTGTAAGAGCTGGGACCAAATATCTTGAGGCCTCATTAGCCCCAGGACTTCTTGTTTATTCCCTCTCCTGTGGTCAGTGCAACATCGCATACTCAAGTTATATTCAGCTAGTGGAAAAGTTGTCATCTAATATGCTGAGGATATTGCTTTGTGGCTTATATTTCAAACATTCCAAACTACAAAGCTAAAGTCTTCAACTCCTCATTTATAATTTCTGCTCTTGCAGGGTCTGTCACTGCAGAATTTGATCTCAAAGTGAGCTAAAAGAAAAATCCCTCTTAATAGATAAACTTCTGGTTCTTCTCATATTAGTTGCAATTAAATACTTTAATTACTTAGATGCCTGTAGCTCCTCAAAGATTGTCATAAAGTGTCTTTTCAAAGCACTTCAACTTTTTGTGATACTTTCCCCCCTTTTAGGGGATAATGTGATGACAGCATAAGAGGAACTTGCCAAAGATGCTTCCTGGGGCTTGGGGGGGGGCGATAATAAATCGATGTAGTAAACATCAGCTCAAGTTATATTGAAGGCAAAAGGCTCTATGGAGACTTGCCATAAGTAGGTGTGTTCTCATCCTTGTGGATGCTTTGTTTCCACAGCTATCGTATTTCACTGCCAGCACATTATAATCTGAATCCTTCGGAGACAATAAAAACAAGTCATGTTCATTGCTCCAACTAGTTCACAAATTGTTCAATCCATTTTGCCGTTACCCTGGAAAATCAATTCCTTGTCTCTCTTTTAGCTCTGGTGAACACAAAGACAACTGTTTGGAAAACTCCTGGTGTGCCAGGATATTCTGTGGCCAAGTGGGATTAGCACCTGTCAAAACCACAGTGTCTTTCCAGCCTTAAGATTTATATATGAACATATCTAACGAAGAAATGCAAGTATTTCTTCATCTTCCAGGAGAAAGGCATTGTGAAAACAAAATGTGGTTACTTGCTTGCAAGTTTATGGTTAAAACAGAAAATGAGGAATGAACTTTCTTGGCGTGTTTTTTGTTTTTGTTTTATTAATAGCAAGAAATAATTTCCACTGTGTTAGTTTTTAGTGACTCATGCCAGTTCCTACAGCAATGGTACACAGGAAATTACACAACTAACACTTGACATCTTTTTGTCACCTGAAGAACCAGGTTACAAATTACTTGTCTGGGATTGTCTTGGCATACTTCCTTATAAATATACAAACTCATAATTTGCTTAGCTTCCACAAGGCATTAAATTGCTTGTCAAAGCTTTAAGGCAAATAAAGCAAAGGAGCATTTTCAGAAATGCTTTTTGCGTCATTGGGGATGGTGAAACCTTCACAAATCTGAAATAGGTTTCAAAACTATAAACAACTTCTTATGGATGAACTGGTTGGCATTGGGCTTGGGCAGTGTACATCCTGTGCTTTCACACAGAAAACCTTTTCTAGCCATGTACAGCTTTTGCTAAGGTTTCCATCTGAAGAAGGAGTAATGTGTTTGGTGTGGTATAACCAACTAACTTCTGATATCAGCTTCCTTTTTAAGTCATCTGGCTTTGCAAAGCAGGAAGGGCTGCACATCAGACTAAATACCCCAACAAAGAGGTGTCAGCCAGTGACCCTCTGCTCCAGCCATACTTTGAGGTATGGCCTGAACTCCAAATGGGAAACTGTGACTCACAGTTAAATTCCAGCTACAAAAGGAGAAATATTTTCTGTATGGATTTGGGGTTGAAAGATCGGAACATGTACAAAGTGTAAGATTGATTTGCAGCATGGTACAGTGTTCAAAACTGCAAAGCCACAGCAGGAGCAGGAAAAAGTTGTAGAGGCTCTTGAATGTTACAACAGACCGTCTGTATTTCTGTCCAGGAGAGGACAGCAGCTCACAATGCTACAGCACAGCCGGCTGGGTTGAGTGTTGTGCAGCAACATCACAGGCAGAGATTTAATGGAGCAGAAAGTGGAGATGGGCAAATAGCAGTATAAGGTGGACCAGCTTTAGCACCATCCTCACAGCTCCACTGCCTCAGGCATCACCTCAGACACACAAGGCTTGGCCGGCTTCTGTCCCGCCTCTACTTCGTTTGTGATGGAGCCTGTTTCCATGGGCATCTATTTACATTGTAACTAATGCTTGTTTTGAAATATTTAGTTTCATGTGGGTAAGCTGCAAAAGCCTTCTGGTTTTCCTCTGCTCTTCAAATTTAGATCTGTTTTTGAAGGGAAAATGTGGCTTCAAAATGATAACTCAAGAACTTAATTTTGAAAGCTGTTAAAATTAAATGCTCCATCCTGTGAGACCTGAAAGAAGGGACATTTTAGGTGCATGGCCAACCAACTCTCAGGTAACTTTATACATTGGGTGTCAAGTATGGTATAATGTATAGTTTCTTTTACTAAGAGTATCTTATTTATAAAAAGTCATGCAAGCTTCTTTTGGAAAAGTAGGTAGTCTCTCAGAAAAGAAAATAGCATTTTCACACAAGTTAAAAAATACTACTTTACTGCATGTGTGCACCTCCTGTTGGACTCAGGACTACCAAAGCAAATACTTGTGCAAATTTAACATGAAAACAGTCATGTTAGGACATTCTTTTTAAAGCCAGATGTACCAGTTATCTCTTGTTTTTCTTAATTTGTATTAGCTAATTGCTTTTCAAATCAAAATGAATAGAGGCAGAGTTCCTCTGAGACTGGGGGTGTGCTGGGAGCATGTTGTGTTACATCTGCCCACTTCACTTTGAATTGCATCAGATTTCATAGTGTAACAGACTGTTAATGGGTGCTGTCACATACAGTTTGACACAATCGTATCTCTACATTCTAAATTTGCAGCCCTGATCTTGCCCCCACTGGAGCCATGAGAATACTTTCAGTCCTCTATAAGGGGTTTCTTTTAAGTCTACGCCTGTGCATTTTGGAAGAGCTTTCTAAGGCTGCACTATTGCATAGCTTCCATTGGACAAAATATTTTTTCAGCATCACAGGCCTGTCTCAAAGCTGTCAAAGTCAACAGTCTATAAATCCATTCATTTTACAACTACAGATCCCTGAGTGCTAGTGAAGGAGACAATTTGCATCACTGAATTCAAAGAGAACATCACTAATAAAGAGCATAACATGTATATGATCACAGTGTGGAGGAACAACCAAAGAATTCATGAGAGGCAAGAGGCTTTAGAAGAACTCTCAGTGAAGAAAAGGGCTAGAACAGTGAGTATGGAATAAAACTGAGAGAGGAAGAAATAGGAAAAGCTGGACGCATAGGGCTGGAGTGAAGATACAAGTGACATGAGGGAAGTTCAGTCTATTCCACGGGAAAAAGACAAAGCAGCTTTTAGAGCACAACTTTTGCAGCTACTGCAACTGTTTCTGCACGTGGGTGTCACTTTGGCAAAGTTGCCCCCAAAATCTCAGATGGGGAGTGATGGAATGAGGAGGAAGATGACAGGGAAGGATCCCAGGACTCTGATCCCCTAGGTAAGGAAAGTTCTCCTCTGCCTTTAAGGCTGTTAAATGTTTGGTGTTACTACTCCCCTTTCCAGTGACCTGAGAGGACTTTGCTCTCTGAAGATATGCATGGGTAAAACAGAATCCAGGCTGAAAACTGGGCCCCTAAATTATATTTTAAAAGTGAATGAACTACTTAAGTAGGTAAAAGTTATCATTGCATCAGTCTATTCTGGAGAACATTGACCTAGACAGGTAGGTCTCCAGGATGAGCTATTTTGCTTCAGCAGAGAGATGTTCCTTCACCCCAAGAGCCCTGCTAGGAATTTTCAAACCATTAAACTTGCATTTGATACTTATGCAGCGTACCAGTTCTTGGCTTCAGCAACATTAATTTCAGACTGGACTTAGCCAGTAGAGTTGCTCTGAACTATGGCTAATGAGAGGCAGATCTGATCTAGATCTCATGTGGAAACTGGCAATGCAGACTGACTGAGACATCATTTTAGAAATACTTCATAGTCAATACCATGACTTCAAAGCTCAATGTCATCTCAAGTCTCCTGGCATGGATACATGACATTTATTAATAGAGGTGCTGAAAGACTGGCAACCAGTTGATGTCATCAGCCAAATTACTTCTCCATTACCTATTGATTACTGTTCTGCCTGGCAAAGAGTCTGTGCTTACTTTTCATACAGTTGGGAAATAGAAAAATTCAATAGCTGACCACTTTAAGTAATTATCCAGTTCTTGAATTGTTTCATCTATAGCCAGATAGAAACTGTGGCTTTTCCAGCACCCAGTAATCTGTCTTCTCAGCCCAGGAGTCCCAGAGTATATTCTGCTCTTGGGTTCCTCACATTTCCCTGGATGTTTTCCATTAGATAATAGGTGTTGAAGCTCCTGTCCTTATTATCTACAGGTGAAACACAGGTAATCAAAGGATTACTTTATTATGTCTGATCCACAAGATAAGGGAGAATCATTAATAGGTCTTGGAGAAGTTTGGATCCATGAGGTTTCCATAAAAAAAAAAAATAAAAAAATCACAGTTATTTAAATAGAAATGCTTGTAAGAATGTGTTGTTTTTCTAAAATGTGACAGAGAAGAATCAAAGTGCTGTTTGGTTTTGGTTTATTTTATTCTTATTTTGCTTTGGTAAGTCAAAACTCCTTCGTTCTGACTAGATTGTCCGGATTCATTTTGCCTAGACTGCTCTATCACATACCAAGATGTATTTTTTACATTGTTGCAAAGGCATCACCTAAGTTAGGTATTTTTAACTTATCCCTACAAAATATTTTGGCAGTGCTGAAATTAAATGCTTTCATCATCTAAAAATCAATCAATAGATTGCTGTGTATAAAAAGTCTTTTTTCTTTCGTTTTCCGACTTTTCATGAAACCACCTAATATGACCACAGATGTTATGAAGTGTTCTGGTGATAGAATAGTCCAATCTATTTCCTAGTCACTGTTGAGAGTATATTTAGAAGATCAAGATTGGTTCTTATTCTCAAAGAGATGATCGTTTCATATGGAAAAAAATAGCACAACTCTCCTTCCCATGAAATAAGACACTGGTGGTGTTGCTTTTCTGTGGAAGCGACTGTTTATAAAACTTCTAATTAAACCTGAAATAGGATAGACACAGCACTGAGATAGGAGTGCAAAGGGGCAGCTCATCAAGATGAGGATGTGATGGGTAAGCTTTCATAGTGCAGCTCATTGTAGAAAGGATGGAGAATGACCAAGTGCCCTTAAGACAGTGGTGAAGGAAACACTGTTTACCTGCTAGCATTGACAAAATCAAGATTTGTCTTTTCCAGACTCTCATGAGTCACTGCTAAAGATTCAAGAAAACTCACTGGGCAACTGTGACTATACTCAGACCTTCCGATCCTTCTGCAAAACCCAAGGAGGTTAAACTGGGGTGGACAGTGGCACTGGGGTAGAAATAGAAAGCTGAAATTCATGGGAAGCATGAGGACAGCCAGCCTCTTGGTGCCAGAATTCAGCAGCACCTCAGGAGATCATTATAATATTTTAAGGCTTCCAAATATTTCCTTAAGAGGAAGGATGTGAAGAAGCATTTCAGCTGGAGCTAATGAACAGCTAAATATGAAAATAGAGAAACTACCCCCTCCCTCAGCAGTGCTGCAAACACTGACGGGTGTGTTCTGCAGGTCTGTGCAAGGGCAGGCAAGCTGTTTATTTAAGACTTCTAAAAATTACATGGAAAGGACTTTGACAAGCCCTGCCCTGATTTACATCTTTCATAACTTGAACATTTCAGCCACCTTCCACAGGGAGTAAATCAGAAAAGGATTTGTCTCACTGATTATTTAATTAGTCTGCAGGTGCTTACCAACTCTCCAGATGGGTGCACAGTGGCTAGGAAACTTCAGAAGCCAGTTTGGCTTCTTGAAAAGCATGACATAATTAAAAAAAATATTTTTTTCTATTCTACTTTCTATATCTACATTCTATATCTACATTCTCAAGGGCAAAGTGGTGACCCACTGGAAAAAATAGTCAGAGAGCTGGATTTTATCAGTGAAGAAAAATAATTCAAGATCCACAGGCTTTGTTTTCAAGACTTCTTGTAACTACAGCTGTGGGATGGTTGAAATCTTGCACTAATCTCTACAGCATCTCAAATAAATAGCACTATTTAAAAAATGACTACTCAAATCTATTGTTAACATTTACTTCACAGAGAAGAGCACAGTATTTCTTATTGTCCTGTAGCATTTCCCTTTCTCAGACAACAGTGAATCCACAGCCAACTCCTGCTTTCCTGCTTCCCAGATTGGAGAGAAGAAACACCCCACTGGCATGAAGTGAGCACCTTGGTTATTTTGTAGTCTCTGCTGTGAAAACTTTAGATTGTTTCTTGACATCACATGGCTGTCTGAACACTGATTATTCGTTAACATTACGAACAGGAAAATAAGATCACCCATAAACAGCTGAATGAACTCTGATAAGGAGTCAACATTGACATCTTATAATTTATTATCTGTCAACATGGATTTGGACAGTGAGCCCTGTAGCTCCTATTGCAGTCATGTACATTTATCAATAATAAGCAATAATATATGTATTTATCTCTATCCATACTTGAGACATAGTCATACCTCCCAGTGCTGAGTGAGCCAGCACTCAGGCCATCTTTCAGAAGATAAATAAATGAAGAGACATTAGCTTTTTATTACTTGTGCGATGCATGTAAGTGCTTTTGGTAAGCGACTACTTCAGTTTTAACAGCTGAAAGTTAAGCACCCTTAAAAAAGAGTACAGTTTTATGTTCACTGAAGTAGAAAGGATAACTTTTCTGGCATGATGGAGGTTTTTGAATGTGATTACATGCCCTGTGAGCAAGCAGGGTTTTAATATTACAGTCCCAGAACTGAAATCTATTGAGTGATACATCAGGGACTTGAGACTGAACATAAGCCATGGGTAGGTCTGTTACCAAGGATGAGGCCTGTATGGCATCTAATCAGTATCCAAAACATGTGAGCGTGACTCTTGAAAGGAAGTCTGCTACAAGTTTTAGCAGAGGTGGTGGACATTTTTTAGTGCTTTCAAAGAATTTCCCTTCATGAAGAACAGAGTATATAGAAAATATATAGTATATAGGAAATGAAGTGAATCTGTACCTCATGTGGCTACCACCCTTCCATGTTGTCCTGGCATGGGCATGCAGGTAGAAAGAGGAGACTGAAATCCTGCTTCTGCAGACTGTGGAAAGCTTCTGTGACCTTCAGCACAATGAATTTCACTAAGTTATTGCCCTTCTTAGACTAAGAGGCCTCACTAACTATCTGCTTGCCTTGCATGAGGAGCTGTGTATCAAAAAGGCCATGGCGTGAGGTATTTGGAAGAGGTTTGTTGCTACGTGCCCGTGCAAATTACAGAAAACAGCAATTGGAATATGAACCCTAGGGGTGGGGCTCGCTTCACTTAATCAAACCATGTTAAAATTAAGCAAATCATGCAAAGTACCTCCCAAGTATAATTCATCGTATGGATGAATTTTTCAGTATGGAAAAAAGCCAGGCTCAAAGGCTTGTAACCAGTGTTATGAAGACTAGCTGGAGGCCACTCACCCATGGTGTGCCCTAAGGATTGTTGTGGGGACAAATATTTTTTAATATCTTTGTTGATTACCTGGACAGGGTACACTCCCAGCAAGTTTGCAGATGACAAAAAACTAGGAGGAGTGGTTGACAGAGCAGATGGTTGTGCTGCCATTCAGATGGAACTAAACAGAATGGAAAAATAAGCAAATAGGAACTTCATGAAGTTAATCAAAGGCTGTGCTTCAGGAGATTCCATCATAGAAAGATTATTCTTCCTCAGGTGACAATTTCTGGACCTGAGAAGAATAAGACCACACACCAAGAAAGCTGGGGGTTGACCCACGGAAAAGCAGTCTTCAGAAAGGGAGCTTTCTGATGGACAATTTTAACATGATCCAGACATGTGCCTTTGCAACAAAGGCAGCCAACAGTCACCTGAGCTGCACTAGGAGGAATGTTGCCAGCCAGTTGAGCGTTCTGCTCAGAACTAGTGGGAAACATCTGAAGTTCTGGATCCAGGTCTGGGCTCCCTGGGACAAAAGAGGAATGGACACGCTGGAGTGAGTCCTGTGCAGGATCACAAAGATGATAGAGAGACTGAAGTAGATGACATAAGGAAAGGTGGTAGAGATGGGACTGCTCAGCATGGGGAAGAGGAGACCAAAGTGGATTTTATCAACATCCATAAATATCCAAAAGGTGTGAATAAAGATGAAGCATGGCTCTTCTCTGTGGTGCTCAGAGTACAAGAGGCAATGGACACAAACTGAAATAGAGAAAATTCCATTTAAACATATGAAAATACTTTTTTCCTTTAGGGTGGTCAAACAGTGAAGTGGTTGCACTGAGTGGTTGTGGAGTCTCCATCCCTGGAGATACTCAAAGCCTGAGAGAACTCAGCTCTCATTGATCCACTCACTTGGCCCTTGCTTTGAGCAGCAGGGTTGGACTGGATGATCTCCAGGGATGCCTTCCAGTCTCAGTCAGCCTGTGACTGCATGGGTGCCTGTTTGTCTGCAGTGGCAAGAGAGGACAATGAAGTGTGTTCCTTTAGACTAGAAAGACCACTTTGGATTGCTGTTGAGGGGTGAAAGCATACACATACATACACTCATCTTTGCCCAACAGCATGATTTCTCTGTGAAATTCAGCAATGTGCAGAGATTTCCCAAACAAGCCCTGGTTTACTGGCCTAGAAGCAGGAGCACATAGGTTATGTCACTGTGATGTCCTGCCCATCACTGTTGCCTGATCTACTAACTTCTCACTCTGCAGTCAGAAGAGTGCACAGACGCAAGACTGCTGGCTAACAAGCAGAAATATCCTCTCTTCAGTTTTGCAAAAGGATCTGCAGCATTTTGACTGACTTCATCTTTATTGTTTAGAGCTCAGTACAAGGTTTTTTCAGATGGTTGATAAGCAGAAACAGCAACCTAGTCCATGACTTCCCAGGGCTGTTGGCTTCAACAGTGTCATGATATCCACAGACTGATGAGTTTTTGCTATAGCTCTTTGGGTAGGGTAAGTTGCACAGAGATTCCCGCTCGTGTTTAATAGCAGCTTCTGCAGATTGATTCCTTGGATTAACATCTTGCCTTTGTTCAGCTGTCAAAAATAATTCACGCGACACTGCAAAACATATTTGAGGCAAATAATGGCACAATAATGAATGTAAACCATGCAGCACTGCACTTCAGGTGAAACAAATGGGGAAAGAGATGAAAGAATTAATAACTACAAGTACTGAAAATGGATTCTTTTTTTAAAAGATAAACACAGAGTGATAAATATCAGCCTAAAAAGTGAAAGTGTGTGCAGCCTGGAAACAAGGTGTAGACAAGCAGAACACAGTCCCCTCTTAAAGCAGCAGAAAAATAATTAGAGAATGTCTGGCAAGAGAAACTAAATAATCTTTAAAGAGTGCCAACAAATAATACATAATGCATTTGATTACATGCTTTGCTCTTTGCATATCTAGAGCTTTTGGTGGTGTCAGAGGGAGATCTGGCAAAGTGAAAGGGGTGAAATGAAGCCTTGAGTAAGAATCTAACACAAATTCTGCATAACTTAACATCCTTCCCTGCCCTACATGGGCTTACAGGGCTTTATACCATTGCTCATCACTGTAACACCTGAAGGCTGATCTCAGCAGGAGGGATCTACATAATGTTATATCTGAGCTTATTTATCTGGAACGGCACTGGAAGTTTGGTTGAATCTTTTGGGATTTATTGTTTTGTTTGTTGGTTGGTTGGTTTTGCTTTTTTTTAAATCATGCTATTACATTAAATATATGTAATGTTCACTTTGCAACAGAGAAAAGCTGAAGTTTCATCAAACTCTATGAAATAGAATTTCACAAGATGAAGACCTGGTTTAAGTTCTTTTATGCAAGTCCTTAAATCCTTCACTTTTTAAAGCACCATTTAAACACATACATAATATAAAATATGTTCTTTCAGCCCATTGACAACACGCTTTAGTAAGTGTATTGGCCTAGGATTTTTTTTCTGGTGGTACAAAATTATATGTTATTGTACAAGTTTCCCACTTAATCTCTATTTTTTTCTGAATAAGAACTTAGTATGAGGTAGAAGGAGGAGTAAAGGCAGGGCTTCTTCCCAGTGAGGTGTCTTCAGGGTACATAAAAAGCAGAGATCTCCCAGGTCGTAGTCATGCTCCAGACCTAACAAGAAGGAAAGATTTGTTGTCTCCATTTTTAAGCCATAGTTTGGCTGCTGTGAGGGAAAAATAATGAAGAATGTTTATGATTAGAAATATGTGATAGGGAGAATGGGCTGGGCGCTTCTAGTGCCATCGGTCTTTCTATCTCGTATTACTGTGTTTTGTCTGCATTGAGGTTCCAGAATGATTTTTCTCCTGGTTTTGTTTGTGGGAGAGTAGAAAAGTGGATTTATTTCCTCTGTAGAGTGGGCTGCAGTTGCTTTCCTAGAGTACCTAGGAACAAGTGCATAGCAAAGGAGAAGAGGAACTTTGTAAGTTTTGTAAGGAGACATCTAAAGCAGGGAAACAGCAGCCACACTCCACTTGCTGCACATTACTGATGTGGCACGTTACTTCTGTGGGTTTTGGTTTCCCACTCTTAGTCTTTGGTCAATGTAGAGTATTGGAAAGGTCTGCAGTGTGAGTACAAATGTTCTCTCAGCTAGGTAAGGGAAAAATCAGAAAGTGGCATTCAGAGAATGTGTCAATGAAAGGTTTGGGGGTTGTCTTTTTTTCCCACCTTTTTTGCTTTGCCGTATCTGACCTGAATTTACATCTTTGGGTTAGGAAGCTCAAAATATTGAGCCTCTTTTTGAAAGGAAAGTTTTGCATATCTGACCATTCATCTTCTCCTGATCTACAGACCTGTTCAGAAACAAGAAGCTCTGGTGCTTTTTAGAAGCACAGGAAATAATTTTCCACTAAGCTGTACCTTTCTCATTTAGAAAAATTACATACATTTTATCTATGCCTGAGACAAAATACAGCTGGGTATTAAAAAGCAGTTTTGCGTGCCGGTGTTGAATGGGGTTTGCAAAGCACCTTGATGACTACTTTGCTTCCATTTCAACGAGTGCCAGGTGATTTAGAAAATGCTGATAAGTACCTCTCTTACCTTTCTGTAAATATCTTAAAATATCTGACCCGCATGACCCATATAAAAGCAGACAAAACAGTTGCAATTTACATGCTTTGTGGATGGTAAGTGATCCACGCTGATTGTCTGGCTCCTCTCCACACCAGAGTGTCTCTTGTCATGGCTGCCCTGAGAAGGACAGGACTTTCTGAAGTTAACCAAAGCTTTACGCATGAGTAAGGGAGTGGAACTGCTCAAACGGGGAGGACATCCTCATCTGACAGCCAGGAATATCCTCCTAACATTGTAGAGGTAACTTTGGGAAATGTTCCCACAGGAGAAAGATCTTGACATCATTTGAGTCACTTAAAACAAGACTGCAAATAAGCAGGGCCAATATGAGTTTTTCTGGAAGAGAAAACACCATGGGAGTAGCTGTGTTTCCCAGCATGCCCTGTTCTTGCCTCAGACACACCTTGAAAATTTAGGCCATATATTTATTTGCATATGGATTTGCCAAGGTGTTAAACAGTTTCTAATGCATCATTTGAAGATGTTCAGATGCTCTAGAGGTTCTCACCATGATGTGCTTGCATCTTGCTGCAGAGGGGTAGGAAAGACTGTATTGTACATGCTTCTTCCATGTCCTCTTCTGTTATACTTTTTCAGACTCTCTTAGGAAAAAACAAAACAAACAAACAAACAAAACCCAAAACCAAAACAAAACAAAGCAAAAAAACCCAAACATTTGGTATTTCTTGAACTATTCAGAGTTTGGGAATTTGGGAACTCAGATTAAAAATTCCTTCTTGAATTCTTTAAACCTGGGGGAATCTTTCCTTTGCTATTAGATGTTTTTGGGAACAGTGATGGGAAATATCCTCTGGTCTACCAAAAAAATAGGAAATATCCTGTGGAGGGATGAGAGGGAAGTTTCATTTATGAAACATTTGTGAGAGCCAGGAATCTTCAGTGAAGAGCCCTCAGTTAATTTCACTCAAAAAAACCCCAAACCCAAACAACCCAGAACACTCTCTCAAACTGTCTCTTCCTTTTTCTTTCTTTTCTTCTAGCACTTAGCAACTACCACCAACTGCTATGTCAGGAGATTGGTGGCAGGCACTATTTACATTTACATGTCCTTAAATGTGGCAGGGAGTGTTTCCTTGATATTGCAGTGGGTTTTTCTCGTATGATGGTCTAGCTTGTGAAACTGGTGACAGTAGACTGGAAGAGAAGAAATGCTTCATTTGCTTTTAAATTCCTGTCATCCGTTGTCATCAGAAGCCATAATGTAGGAAGATAAACGCCACAGCAGAAAAGGGGAGATATTTTGCTTCTACAAGCTCTTTCTATTCTTCTGCATTGCCAGCTCATGAGGTGGTGTTTGACAGTTGTGCCCTTCAGCTCAACTTTTTACATATCCTCTTTACTTGTGATTAAAACTCTTTAAAGAATGCTGCTAAACTTTCACTGAACATGCACTAAAAAATGTACATCAATATAAAATTGTTCCAACCATTTTAGAGGGTTTGAAAAAAGAAAACAAAAAAGTAAAAGTTTATTCCTAACTCCTGTCATATCTTTAGAAGATCTCCTGACTTTCTACCCATGGACATTCTAGTTATTAAAATAGAAGTTATGAATACTAAATGAGACTTGTACAGCATCAGCATGGGAACGGTGAAGCAAAATACAAATCAGCCAGAGAATTAGGAGGCTTAGTGGAAAAGTACATCGTAACAATGGCTCGAGATGTTGAATTCAGTAAACTTCTGGCTATGCATTTCTGAAAGGAGACTACCACTGAGGTCTCCAAATGGAACCAAGAACTGCAGAGCACGGGGTACTAAAAGGCCTTACTTAAGTCAGACTTGAGGATTGCTCCTTCCCAGAAATGTCTCATCTCCCCAGCTGTGCAAGGCTAATTCTCTCTGGTGACAACACAAGAACAGCATGTGAAAGGAATGGTGAGACAGTGAGACACTCACATGTGGAGAATATGAAGCCAAGAGTGGGTAAGTGGAGACACCCAAAAAGCTCTTCTCATCTTTGCCACAGTTGGGGTTGGCCAACTGATTGTGGACAGGGCATGGACCCTGATAGTGCTGTCACTGGGGGAAATAATCTCCCAGTCAGAGTAGTAGATGCTCCACTGCCTGAGCTATTCTAAACAGCCTGGATTAAACACTGGAGCTACTAGCCCATGGTCTCAGAGGTTTATCCACACAGTTAAGTAACCATGTCAGGGCACACGCTCAGTCTCTAAAGTCAGCTGGTGCAGTGCTGTTTGTGTCCATACAGCCATTTCCCTCAAGAGAGTGATTTCCTCCATACTGCCTTTTGGGACCAGTCGTTGACTTATATGATCTCCCAGGAGACTAATGCTACTGCAGCACTGCCCCGTGGATGTAGGTTAGGAGATGTCAGAAGTGAAAACTTTTTCAGATTCCATCAGAAATAGTAAACACACGCTCACGTCCAAAACGTGTTAGTCTGAGGGACCATGGTCACGTAGGCTTAGAAACTGATGTAACAAAAGTGCAGACTTGTTCCAAAGACTTCATAGCACTTTCAGAAGTATTCTAAAATTCTTTTTGAGATGTATGAGACAAGCATATAGTAAAATAGGGCTGATACAAGGTGCTCCACAAGCCAGTCGTAACTCTAGTTATTAGGCACCTTGCCCTTCCCATCATCCCTGCATCATTTGCCTGAAGCAGAAGGAAATCTGTTCAAGAGACTGTAGAGAACTTTGGGATAGGGCTGAGTTTGGGAGCAGAAAGAATGTGGAAGATGGGTCTTCTTGCTTCTCTCAAAGATTTGTCAGTCTTGCACTGGCCAAGGCAGAGCTGGTTTGCAGATAAACCACACCAATTTACACATTGGTAAGGAGCAGCTGTCACCAAATTACATTTTACTTGGGATTCTCTATACAGCCTTTCAGAGTATAGGTTTTCATAGGCTTGAAGGATGGCTACAAATGCCATCATAGGAGCATCTTACTGTTCAGTTATGACTTGCCAGTAAATACTGTATCTAATAGCACAACTTCTATTTTTACCGAAGTAAAAAATATTATTTTAATGCATTATTAGTTGGTATTTTTCATCTGAATGTGTCACATTAAAGTATATCATTTAACATCTAGGTCTTACAAAAAAACCACCAAAGATGTGAAAAAGAACAGAATTACAGAATCATCTAGGTTGGAAAAGACCCATGGGATCATCGTGTCCAACCATTCACCCTACTCTGCAAGTTCACCCCT
>JANIJG010006287.1:148054-160374 GCA_024611175.1 Megaceryle torquata
CACCCTACTCTGCAAGTTCACCCCTACACCATATCCCCCAACACTAAATCTAAGCGATTCCTAAACACATCCAGGGATGACGACTCAACCACCTCCCTGGGCAGCCTATTCCAATATCCCACCGCTTTTTCCGTGAAGAATTTTTTCCAATGAACAGGTGAACAATGTCACCTGCAAAAATCAAAACAAATGAAGAGTCAGGTGCTTGCTGATTTCCTCACGGGCAGTGTCATAGTCAAGGGCCACATCCTGTTCTTGGTGTCACCAGTGTAACTTGCAACAGGAACACTGGCAATGAGCATTTCCATTATATTCTGTTTATAAAGCAAGACAGTGAATGTGGTACCTGGGAAGAACTATGTGCTTGAGTACGGGAGCCCAATGTATGGACCAAAGTGCTAACTTAATCAGTGAGAATGTGGATTGTGAAGGTATAATGTGGTTTCTCAACTGGCTTAAACAAAGGCTGACACTGAAAGGGAGAGTCCTCCCTCATCTCTTCTGCCCTCGTCTGCATAGTTCCCCTCCTTCTCTTCATGATTCATGTAATTTTACTGCGTGAGTGAAATTTTCAGCCAGGTCAGTAGAAATGGGTTTTGATGATTAATTTGGTATTTCCAGACCAGCAGAACTAGGGAATTTATCAGCTTCCAGGTTCAGATATGTGCCTTTATCACATTATGATGCAAGACCAAGAGAAGATGCAGATACTCACTGTCCTCTTCTGCCTCATCCTGATTTCTTTGGGAAAGAAACCTAGATCTGTATGCCAGAAGGGAGCAAAACATGCTGTGGTAGATCCCCATCTGGACATCGGGGTCACAGAACCCTGGGGTGGTCAAAGGCCTTTACCCCTAAGGTAGAGACACAGAAAAGAAATGCATGGATTTGTAAAATGCCATATGTGAACTCTGCTGCAGAGCTGGAGATAAATCTCTTAAATACTGGTCAATAGTCTCAGTCATAGGGTCTTGAGACGTCCTCTGCATTTACCACTCCGCTGAACTCTGTCTGAACTGGGTGCAACTGATATGGTTGTGATGACTTCTACACCTGCGAGCCAGCCAGCTTGGCCTGAGATCAAACTAGACAAAGGAATATGTATCACTGTCAATAAGTTATGGTTTCCATAAGTTATGGAAGCCAATGTCTTTTAACTATTCTACCACAAGGGTGCTACTGGGATGTGTTTTCTATGATCTAATTTGGTGAAGCCCATCCTTATTTAATATTATTTCAAAGTTTAATAGAGTTTGTCTTTTTTTAGGTTACAGGACCCACAAATCAATATGTATTGAGTTAGCCAACCGCAATGAGATAGTTAATTCTTATCCAACATGCTTTGAGCACTACCTGCATCAACTCGAGAAGGCAGAACTAGATTCTTACACTGAAAAGCAAGGAAAAAAACCACTAACAACATTGCCAAGAACTGACCCCAAGTTATTTGAGTTGGGATTTTCACTGCATTAAACTATAGGTGTTCCGATTGAGCAATAACATTTTCAAATAAGCTCACAGGCATGCACTTGAAGTTTCTAGCTGCAGTGAATAGTTTATACGCTATGGCCAGTTTCAAACACATTAAGGAAAGAATGCTACAATCTGACTTACACTGACACTCGGGTTCTTTGTCTGTTGTATAAATTACATTTTGTTTCATTTCTGTAAGAAGTTTCTATATAAACCTTGGTGGCACAGGTGAAAATAAATCTACTGCATGGTGTTTGGCAACTAGACAATACCATAAGCCCATCTACAGAGCTCATTTTCACACATAGACTTTACCAGCTGGTGGCAAGTTGTTATCCTACCTGTAACAGTGTGAAAGGGTTTAGATCTATAAAGTACCAGCTGTCCTTGACAATTTTTTCACAAAGCTCCAAATACTCAGTATTTTCCTTCAAATGCTATTGGTTAGGTCTGTATGATCATACACAGCTCTTCTTTTTCTCTGATTAAAAGTAAAGACATTGATGGAAATGTTATTATGTTATTATTCACAACTTAAAATATAAACAATAATCTAATGCATTTGGCTTAAAATTAGCAGAGTAATATGTAAATAAATATAAGATGAAAAAAACACTATGAAAAAAACATAAACAAAAAACCCCCAGATTTCAGACTGGCAGTTATGGATGGCTTGGAAAGGTAATTTATGGTTCACTAAGAGCAACAGGGAACATATTCTTCTCAGCCCTATCATTGCAGGATCTCAAACCCAGGCAATGATTTCTCAGCATTACTACACAAAGATAATATAATTGTCTAAGTGCAGTGTTCACAGTCTTAGCATCTGGGCCCCTCAGTTCAAGAGGGAACTGCTTGGGAGAGTCCAGTGCAGAGCCACAAAGATGATTAAGGGAGTGGAACATCTCCCTTATGAGGAAAGGCTGAGGGAGCTGGGTCTCTTTAGCTCGGAGGAGACTGAGGGGTCACCTCATTAATGTTTAAAAATATGTAAAGGGCGAGTGTCGGGAGGATGGAGCCAGGCTCTGCTCAATCTCAACCAATGATAGGACAAGGGGTGCAAGCTGGAACATAGGAGGTTCCACATAAATATGAGAAAAAGCTTCTTCACGGGAGGGTAACAGAACACTGGAATGGGCTGCCCAGAGAGGTTGTGGGGTCTCCTTCTCTGGAGGCATTCAAAACCCACCTGAACACATTCCTGTCTGACCTGATCTGGGCGATCCTGCTCTGACAGGGGGGTTGGACTAGATGATCTTTTGAGGTCCCTTCCAATCCCTAACATTCTGTGATTCTGTGATTGTGTAGTACGATGAATAGAAGATAATGCCTGAAGCAGCTTTCAAAGTCTGGGGGATTGAATGGTCTACTGCCCAAAACCCTGTCAAATTATTACTTTAAGGATATCTACCAGATAGTGAGAGACCAGGAAGGAGTCATGACCGGCCTTGGTGTAACATCCTACAACAGCACGGGCAGAAGAGTGCCGAGGTGCCAAGCAATGTTGGCACCCAAACCATGGCATGGTCACTCTTGACCTGGCACAGGTCCAGGAGCTACTTTCCCTGCTTGTGGTATCAGCTCCCACAACCAACACTGATGATGCATCTGACAAAAGAAGTATGTGGGCTTTTGTTTATGCAGAGCTGGGAGTGCAGCCATTTTAAAGCTCCTTTCCCTCATCTGTTCTTTATAACCTTTTGGATCTAAATTATCCATGTTCAGTTTTGCTTCAGGATGCATTTATGGAGTGTTTTTGGTTCAAGTAGTTCTGCTCTTTCAGAAAACAGAGATAAGGAATTACCTCAACCAGCTTCTATTGAAACATCTCAATATTTTTAAGTATTTGACAGTCTGAATTTTTAACTGCAGTTTTGTTCAACAGTCTACAGCCAGTCAGAGGCCGTGTACAAAGGGCAATGCAGGTTCCTTGGATTTGTCACTTCTCTAGATTTGGGAAGTATGTAGTGGTGGGTTCTTTTTCCACCCTTTTTCCAGATAGTGAACACAAAAGCAGTGAAAACCATGATGCTCTTGTCACATGAAACTTTATTCATAATAACCCCAGGAAGCAGCATTAGTAATGCAATCTAGATGGAACTATTGCTAAGATTTTTTTTTTTTTTTTTTCTCCTAGCATTGCTCAAGTCAGGAAAAAATGTAAACTTGTTGATAATGTTTTCTATCATTCCCCTGTGTAACTGTCTTTCAGTCTTTCTCCATGATTATCATAATTCCTGTTGAATTTTGTGTTTCTCATATATGACTATAGGGCAGTTTTCTGGAAACTTTTTTGTCTCTCTCTTGTACCAAACTCTACAAAGTAGGTAAGATGAAGAACCATGAAGAAGAAGGTGCTACACTCACTTCTATTTAACTGTCTTCCTATAGAAAGACAGAAGAGAAGGCAGCAAATAAAGCTTTGGTAACTCTGTAAATAAATGTCTTTAAGGGAGTGAGTTGTAGATAATTTCTTGATATGGGTAGTTAGGTTATAGTGATGCCATTAACACCACGTGACTATGACCATGTATAAATCTCTTAATCACAACCTGATTTTTCTAACCCGCAACTTGAAGTGCAGATCATACTGCTGAGGGTTAACTTTAGTTACTTTTTGTTCAGTAATCCCAATGTGTGCAAAGACCTGTACTAACCTTACATTTCATTAAATATTCCTAATACACTGCCTTGTGTGAAGAGTCAATACCCACAGAGAGATCTTTTCAAGCAGAAGTTTCTCAGTTCCTTTTAGTGCCATCAAAGCTGTTCTAAAAGTTTTCTCCCTTTCCTTGGATCTAGTACTTCACTTGATACCTAGGCGTTTGGGGTGGGGGTTTTTTTGTTGTTGTCTTTCATATTTTTTAAGCTGCAGTTAAAGAAAATTTATAGGGACCACAAAACTCAAAGGTTTAATATTTCATGCACGTGTCATTTCCTGAATGTATTCGACCCTCTTTCGAAATCTTTGTACAATTTTGTAATTAGATCCTCAAAGTTTAAGGGTGAGGTTATAGAAGGTCTCTCTTGCATTTCTTCTACTTCCAACAGAAAGCTGTTCTCTTAAATGCATCTGGTTCTGGCTTTGGTTCCATACAAGATTGTGAACTTTAGTTAAAAGTGATGAAGGCTCTTGCAGTGCTCTTTATCACTCCACAACTTCAGAATTTGGACACAAATGAAATCTTTGCTAGCAGCTATTTTTTATTATGCCCTGTTCCCTACAGTGTCAAATATGTACTCTCCCAGGAAGACTTAAAAAGGGAGGGTCCACTCATTGTCCTTTTTTATAAAGAGCAGCTGAGGTGGAGGAAAAAATATTGTTAAAGAATTTTCCTGGAGATCTTCCAGGGAAAGCCTCAAGACTGAGCAAATGAGAAAGACAATTTCCATCAGTTACACCTGACTGTTCAGAGAATTGATCTTGTGATAGGAATAATAACAAATGCATTTTCTGTCAGTGGGAGGTTTGCTGGCAAGGCTAGAGGCAGAGGAGGAACACTGGGCTGTACTGAAATGACCCACTGCTAGGTTTAGTGATGTTATAGTTCATATCTGCTGCATCTTATTTTCAGCTGCCAGTCATGTTTCCTTGCTGGTGCTGGCAGTGGTGTTGTATACTCTCCTCCACCAACCAGAACAGCATAGTGATGTTTCCAGAAGCGAGGCTGATGTTCACCAAGCCCATCCAGCAGTTCTGGTTATGCCAGTGATCAAATAAATAACACAAGCTAAGGCATTCTGCCTAAGTGGGACAAGAGCTATTGAAAGACAGTCTTGCCCACACCAGAGAGAAGAGAGGGTCAGGTTGGTTGTGCTATAAAAAGAGATAGAAAGATAGATTTGTACTGGAATGGCATACAATGATTGCAACCTCTAGTGCTGCTGTAATACAGTTGAATCACAAAAAATATTTGAGCATAGCTAATTTTATTAATTAAGTTATTATCTCTGGTTTGATAAGCAATCACAGCCAAAACCAGACAGCAGCCTTTTTTTGCCATGTCTTTTGTCTGGATGAATTCTGCTGTATTTTATACCTACATACAGCTGCATATTGGAATCATCTAGCAGAGCTATGATGTACCACAGGGTCCCACTGATCAGTGGCAGTAGAGGTATTTACTCCAATGAGGTCTCTATTCTTTGATCTTAGGGATGGGAGAGGAAGCCAAGAGATGGGAGGCTGACCCTTAGAAGAAACTTTGGTCTCACTACCACTTATACAGGCAAATAGGTGAAACTAAATGCATGAAATAAGAAACAAGAGTAGAAGAGATGGAATTTTTTCCTTTTTTTTTGATACTTCCCACAAGTCCCTGCAATGTTGTTTATGTCTTTTGTCTCACTGCTATGTGGGTTACAGACAGACTTGCCTGCTCCCAAAAAGTCATCCCATTCTTTTATCTGCCATAAGGACCAGTTCACGCTGCTGCGGATCTACCTGCCCCATACCCTGCTGTGGCTCATCACTGTTAATTCTTCCAACTCATGAGAAGTGCCAGAAACTGCATTTTCCTGCAACGTTGCATTGTAATTACAGTTATAAAGAACCATAGGCTGTGGAAGCTGCACATGGATGGAAAGAAACAGGCTGTATCTCATTTTCCAACCTCAGTAATTGCTCAATTTCCCCTAAGGGCAGCTCTCCGAAGCTGGACAGAGCAGGTTGGTGGGAATAGCTCCTCCCTGCTGCTCTTTCTGTCCCAAATATGCTCTTGCAGCAGGATGGCCCTTGTAGGAAAAGTGCTCAGATCTGTCTGCAGCAAAACATTAATTTATCTGCCTGTCCCAGGGCAGCAGACTCTGCTCTTTGCTCAGTCTCTCATTAGTAGCACCAGCTCAGGCCTGGTCACCTGCTTTGCTCTCACTGGGAACATTGTCATCTTTGCTTTTTTCCTAATCATCTACTACATGGGGAGAGAGTATGGGATCTGCACTTCTTAGAGGATGGACATCAGAAAAGGATGGGCATCTGTGCTTCCAATGTGTGTGCCGATTACAGTAAGGACCAAGGCTACCAGAAATGCCTGCAATACTGCTTATTAAATTATTAAAACAGTGCTCTTCACTTTTAAAAATACTTTAATGTGCTTGGAGCAGTAAGATGCTTAATTTGCATTTTAGATAGAACAAAGAACAGGCTGTGAGTTGATTAGATGCATTGCAATCCTCCAGGCAAGCACACAGGATTTATTTACTGTAACACATCAACACTGACCAGTTGGTGGCTGTGCACAAGTGGATGGGAAAGGGGGGAGTGCCCTGCTTGGCTGTCTGGTTCTTTTGCAGAAGCTGTTTTGTGTCTTCCGTCTGGTTACCTCCAAGCAAAGGAGAACGTTGGCTAAAGACTTGTGCATTGATGTCCAGCTGGTCTACATCAGAACCCAGAGGACACAGGACTCTGAGAAAATGGAAGGAAGGGCATTGCAGCCTTTCAGAGGTCATTCATGCTTCCAGGGCTGATCAAAGAGTCCGAGAAGTTGTTTGGGCATGTTGCTAACAAAGAGGCATCCAGTCAGTCATGTTGCATTTAGCGTCCTTTGACTAAACAGGGAGAAAGCGCTAAGAGAAAACTGAGCAGTCAGCAGAACATACCCTTCTGTGTGTCAACTCAGCTGTTCCTGCCCTCGGTGCATTGGCTGGCTGGCTGTCTGTCCTGCTGGAGGACAGAGCTGCAAGATACACTCGCTCTGCATCATCTTTTAAATCCTGGATCTGTGCTCTTCATTAGTAAATATTACTCGTTAACATCTACCCAAAAGCACCAATTTGGCAGTGATCTGCACAGTGAGAAGACAACAGCTTTGGGTGAGCCCTTCTGTGCCCAACAGTCTCCACAGCAATGTGGGTTTAAGAATAATTTCAGCAGAAATTCCACACTCTGGAAACTCCTCCTCAGTCCTCTTTTTGTGCCAGCCGTCTTTGGAGCACAGCCTGTCAGTGGCCTATGGAGCTGTGCAGAACAAATTCTGTGGATATCAAACTTCTTTTTCTAGTGCTGTTCACTTCTTTCTTTCAGTTTGGGCACAGGCAGTAACTATATTTGAATCTGCAGGATATTTTTGGAAAATTAAAAAGAAAAACACTGCATTTATTTTGAGAAAATGAAGGTGGCACATGTTTTGTAACAGAACCAAGGTGGCTGTTTAAAATATCGATACTGATACAGAAGGCCTGTTGACAGAATGATAGTTCAGCTTTGCTTGTCTTTGTCTTTCCCTTTGTTCTCCAGCAAGACAAGCCTGTTTATTTATGCCAGGGGCAGGGGCAGATTGCATTGTGCAGATAAAGGCACTAACAATGAATAATGAACACACTGGACAGGCGAGCACGCAGTAGCCCTCCTCAGCCAGACACTGCTGACTTTAATTCAGCGTGACGCACGGGGGACCACACACTGCTCAGGGTGGGAGGGATGAGCTGCCTCTTGAGCCCTGCTGTGCTCAGCTGCTTGGGGTAGATTGAATCTCACATAGCTTTAGATACCTATTGCTTCCTTTCCTATCAGTAAGAGGAATGGGCACTGACAGCAGTGTTATAGACACCTGTTTTCAGAGGTGACCCCACAAGACACTGCTCACTCTCTTGTCTGGCTTTCCACTGACTCTGAGGGAAGCCTTGGAGGACTAGTGTGGGTTGAGATATTTAAGTGCAGGTAGCTACATTCAGTCAACTGAATGCATCCTTGGTGGGTAGAAGGTTGGTTTTTTTTCTTCTATCTACTAGAAGCTCTCTTTGCTGTAAATGTATATATTCTGACTTTTTATCTGCAGCCATTCCCTGGAGGGGAGGATGCATGTGTAGCAAATTCAAGCCTACTGAAAATAATCTTGTTTTTCTTATTTACCTTTCCCTGACTCTGTAGAAATAGTCCTCTCACTTGCCAGGCTCTATGGATGACAGGGTATAAACTACTGAGCTTTAGAAAGTGTATTGTGAGTGAAGCTATGAAAATAACCTTAGTGTCACTGCTAGTGGCTTGTGGTTTATGAACCAGTGAGGCACCTCCAGAGAAGGTAATAGCAAATTACTGAGGGTGGAGATAGAAGGAACAAAATTCTACTCTTCCTACACGGGTAGAAATGTGGAAAATGCTTATCTGGCAGTGCTCATGGTGGGGTTTATCAAAGCAATTCCTGCTGGCCTAATTCTCCTTTCCAGTAAGCCAGGTTTTGACCTTCATGACAGCAGAGTTAAGGCAGCCTAAATGTGTACTCCTTTTCTCCATCACCAAGATGAGTGCCTCTCGCATCAGAGGTGTTGCAGGGGTCCCAGTCCATGTGAACAGTTTTACTGTCCTTAGACCTAGCTTGACTTTATATTTGGGAACTATTTTGTCTCCGAGTAAAGCCTCTAATGATGGAAAAGAGACATCACAGATCCTTTCCATGAGGTCTTTCCTTATGTGTTGTACCTGTAGTGTA
Source organism: Megaceryle torquata (assembly GCA_024611175.1). Classification (NCBI taxonomy): domain Eukaryota; kingdom Metazoa; phylum Chordata; class Aves; order Coraciiformes; family Cerylidae; genus Megaceryle; species Megaceryle torquata. The sequence continues at coordinate 156,955 of JANIJG010006287.1, forward strand.
AAGACAGACTGCCCTGACTGAAAATTACACAGTTTTTCTGGAAATCTCTGAAATCCCTCCATTGCCTGCTGGAGAAGAGGAATAACTGTGCATGTGTTTTGCAGAGACAGAAGCATTCTGCAGTTGCCCTATTAAAAAAAATGACTGGCATAAAGGAGAGATTTTGAAAACTCAAGCAGGGGGAGTGAGAGCGTATGTGAGTGTGTATCCGTGTTGCATAAAAGGCTGAGTGAGGATTAGTATTACATTAGAAATTCAACAACTCTGAATCACTGCAGTTTTCATTTAATGTTTCACCAAATGATTATAACCTTAAAAGTCAAATACATGACAGATGCACTTAATTACCTCACTGTAAGAAAAATAATGCTCAGGACTGTTAAATAGAAGAAATGAAACATGACTAAGCTGGCATTTGTTACGGTGCCTAGTTTTAGACTTTTCCAAGCCATTTGATGGTAAGGCAAGTCTGTAAGTAGTAGGTAGCTACTAATGCCTTTTCAGCTTCAGGGCAATGACAGTCATGGTCAAAGTAACACTTTCTGTGCCACTCTTCATATTGGCATGGGGTGGGCTACATCCTCACTGGGATGCTTCCACTAGAAAAAAGGGAGAACTGGTATGAAGAGAAGGGTAGAGCCTGAGACCACCAGTTTGTCCTCACCACTGTCATCACTGGAACTGAGGGAACCATCCTCTCCAGACCAAGGCCCAGTGTGAGGTGACCACAAAATTAATAACTTTAGGAGGTTTAAATTAAACAAATAACATGATTTTTTAAACTATTTATTATGGCAAAATACAATATCCTGTGCCTCACATGGATGGTTCAGCATTCAAGTTGCACCAGCAAACGTATTAAGTAGTTGTGAGCAAACATAACTGGGTGTCAATGTACAGAGCATTACCAGCAGGGGGAACTGCTTTTTGACATAGCTTGTGTTCATCTCTATCTGTTGAGAATCATTTCAATTTTGAAAAAAAACTCGACATTAATGGTAAATCTAGCCATAGGCTGCAAAAAATACATCTTGGCTACTCCATCAGAACACAAAGCTTCTGATTGGAGTACTTTTTAATGTAGCGTCTCTTTTTTCTTCTCCTTCTTCTCCTTCTTTACTCAAATTTTTATTCATTACAAAGTAAAAAACTGTTGAGCTGAAAAATGATGACGTTTAAATTTCTTTTATGTTAAACATGTCAGTGAAGCAGCAAAGTGCTTTTTATATTTCTCCATTGCCCAAGGCATTTCTTAAAGGCTTTTCTCATGAGCTACTTTTACCCAAATGCCTGGGAAAAAAAAAAATCTTCAGAATGAATTGATTTAGGAGCACAGCTTTTGTTTTTTAGCACACATTTCATTTTTTATCTTTCCTGCATGAAAGATATTTAGTCTCTGAATATTTATTGGTTCTAAAAAACTCCTCTCATATATCTCATGTGTTAACAGAAATTAGAGATAGAGAAGACTTATTAGGTCATTTAATTCATCCCCTTACTATTACAGGACACTCATCCAAAATATATATAGTACTTTGTTTTGTTCAACTCAAAAAACTTTGGTATACATAAGTTTTGAAAATGCCTAGAAGACAATTCCAGTGTCAACACTGTTCCATGTTGACCAGGATTGGTCAAACTAGACTACCTGAACTAGCACGGTCACAGCACAGCTATTTTTGTGTGCAGTCACAAAGATCTAGTGATAAAATTGAAACCACATGTGACTGCATCCACAGCCCATCCATTTCTATGTGGCTGAGGTCAGGGCAGCTTTTGATGTGAGTTTACAGCAATGCTCATACTTGCACCTTTGCACCCTTCCATCTCTTCCAGCTTGAGGGCTGGGGACAGGAGGGGCCATTGTAAAATTTTCATGTTCTAATTTATAAGGACGCTCTGCATATTATCTTGCTCCAACAACAGTGCTTAGAAATTTCAGATATATCCTTCTGGGTAGTGCTTTTAGGTATTTAGGTGGTTACTGCAGTTTTCATTTCTGGAGACTGTGTGTTTGAATCCCAAGGGGCAGAGTGTGGCAGCAATTTGCCTGTAGCAGATGGAAGATGCACATCAAATACACTCTCTGTATACCAGGGAATTTGCTTCAGTTTCTTGCCTTTTCTCAGAATGTCCTACGTTAAAAATGCTCCTTGTTGTCTGTATCCTGACTGCAATTGGGTATGTCCTGGTTTCACCTGGACAGAATCCTAGGCCTGTCATAGTCTGAAGGCCATTAGCAGTTTGGAGTCAGCCAGGGCAGCGGACCAGAGCTAGCTACAGGTGTATCCCATCCCATAATTCTCATGCTCAGTTTAAAGGGGGAAGTTTGGTGAGACCAAAGAGGATGTCTGTTTGGACTTCTCTTGATCCTGCTCCCAGTGACTTCCTTCCTGTTTGCTGGGACCATGGTACATTTGCTGAGTATAATTTTGTTTACTTTATATTGGTATTAGTTTGGCTGCCTCGTTAAATCTCTTTTTGTTTCAACCTGTGAGTCTCCTTTCTTCTTGATTCCCCCTCTTGGCTGGGGAGGGGCTTAGCTCCAGATACAGTTTAAATGTAGGTGGGGTATTACACACTGTGTCTGAAAGCATTAAAGAGCAGGTTGGACAGGGCTCTGAGCTAGCTGAAGATGTCCCTGCTCACTGCAGGGTGGTTGGACTTGATGACCTTGAAAGGTCTCTTCTAACACCAAACATTCTAAGATTGGCATCCTTCTTCCCATAAGCTTGTTTTTGGGAGTAGCTGAGGTTGCTCTGAGTGGAAGCACATAATTGCTCTATTATGTGCGAGTGCCTTTGGCATATTTGGATATACTTATTTTTTAATCAAAAAAGAGTATAGCATCCTGTAAGGGCCAAGTAAGCCATTTGTTCTGACAAAATGTTTTATTTCCAAGCAGAAAACATTCCATTGCCCAAGGAACATAAGTGCTAGCTAAGGTCAGGATCTTTTCAACAGTATTCTACTTTGAGGTTTCCATCATTATTATAGTTTTCCAATAACCCCAAACTCAAAGATAAGCACTGACTGTCCTGTTTTCTTGAAGGAATTGGAGCTAGCTCCATTTGCAAAGGCCATCCCTGGACTGCGGTTTCCCGCTGTGCATAGGGTTGGAGTGCAGCTCCTCTGCAGAACTGCCACAGTTGTGTTGGTGGCAGGAAAAGCTCTGATGCTATGATGTGTGACACAGGGCAGTGATTACAGTGAGCCTACACCAGGTGAGGCCACTTGTTCAAATACACAAAAACCCCAAAACACTTTAACACTTGAAGCATCCAGTAATGAGGGCTGAGGGGGAAAAAGGAGCAGAAACAAAGGCTTTCTGACAAGAGGCCCTTTGGGCAATATTGTATTGAGGGCAATGAATGGAGTGCTTAGATTTTCCTACTTCACTGGTTTTTGTTTACCAGTGTG
>JANIJG010006287.1:160474-175192 GCA_024611175.1 Megaceryle torquata
AAAGCTAAACAAATCTTCTAATAGTCTGTTTTCGTAATTATTATTTCTACCAAAATGTACGGATCTGTGCCCCTTACTGTGGGGGCAGCAAGGTCCAAGAAAAAAGGACCTCATCAAAGACAGATCCACCTTAAATGCTTGATGACTCCGGACAGGGAGTGCAGATGCCTGTACAAATGCAAAAACTGTCTTGCTGGTTTAGGGTGCTTTGCAATGAAAATTGTCACACCAGTTGGAGTCCAGACAGATTGCAATTCTTCTTCCAGTATGGGCCTGTCTTTACTTCCTAAGTCCTTTAGTGCTGCACTCTCTGGAGGCTGGCTTCTGCCTGTCAGCTCCATGCAGCAGTCTCAAGAATCATTCCGGTTTGTTTTTTTCCAGCTTTGGTATGGGCTGCTGTAAGGTCAACACTGTGTTTCCAAGGGGCTCCTCATGACCCTTCCAGACATCTGGCCTCTGCAAATGACTTAGCAACTTTCTGCACTCTGTCCTGTGAATCTTCAACCCACTAGATCACACAATGGGGCTTTCATGTCACTCTAAAAGAGGCTCTTCTTGTCTGTCACTTGATGTGATGAAAATGTTAGGTATGAGAGTAATGCAGTTGGGGCCAAGATTTGAAGCAATTCATGTGGGTTGCCAGCTAGAGGGAGTTTCTCTGAGGAAAAAACCTTGCTGTTATTTACTGCAACACAGCACTATGGCTTCTCTTCTTGCTAAGCCTCACATACCAACTGCATCTCACAAGGGAGGTCCTGAAATGGGACAAAGCTTTCCTGAGTGCCTGACAGATCAGGCTGTTTGGCAGAGGAACATGGGGTGAAGACCTTGTTCCTGTAAAAAGATTATTGTGAGATTCCAGAGAAGATTATGGACCATCTTTTCCCAAGAGCTGACTCTGTTAGGGCTCCAGAAAGAGGAACTTTCAGAGGAAGAAATTATTTATTACAACTTCTGGAGACATATCTTTCCTATGTACATTCTCATCCTGCCCACTCTTAGAATATCCCATGAATTAGGAAACCTTCCTAACTGGAAGCTCTTCCTCTGGCTATCCTCCATTCAGTTTAATTTCCCCTCTCTGTTCCGCTGCCTATGGCTCTGATGCAGGAATGGGCACTAAAGGGATGTATCTCAGTGGGATAAGCAAGAAGCCAGTGATGATTCTGTGAGATACTATGGAGCTTCTAGGAAAGTTTAAAGCTCTTTACTTGACCCTTCTGTTCATGTAGCATGCAGGTGATGATGGAAGGACAAAGGATTTGATATTTTTATTCATATTGCAATGGAAAGAGCAGCAATAGAAGAGACAGCACATAAGACCCCAAACCACAAAACCACAGAAAGCTTAGCTCTCTGATGAGTAGTTTTAAGCATCAAGTATTTTGTGTATTAGTATGTTACTTCATAGTTAACTAGGAATACTGGTTCTCAATTGGAGACTTTTCTTCTGAAATGTTCCACTGAATACCTTTTTCATGACTTGCTCATCACAAAGATTATGAAAAGTGGAGGCTGAGAAGAAGGGATCCAGGCAAAAATTCTAAACCTATTATTCAAGCAGTTATTTCTATCAATCATGTGAAATAAAAAGCTTTTGTGTTCCAAAGACTCATGTTGGGAAATTACAGTTTAGAGTGTGAATAGTTCTGATAAAAATTTTTACACTTGTTGAGGCTTGGTGTTATTTCAGTATGGATCTTCACCTGTAGCAATCTATCTGCCATAGTCACTGTGAGGAGAGTTTTTCAGGGTAAATGAGATGAGAATCTGGCTTTCAGCGTTATATAAAAGTTGGTATTAAATTCAACTGGCTAAATTTTGTCCTCTGCACAATAGCACAATTCTTCCCAATAGCAAAGGGAGGTAGAGAAGAATGAGGGAGTAACTGTTGATTCTTCATGTCTGTTCTTCACTAAAGTATCACTGAACCCCGACCCAAACATTTCTCTGTGACTGTGTAGCAACACAGATTCCCAATTTTTATTCATGTCAGTTAATGACTCTTTGCTGGCTTTTGTTGTTCGCTGTTTTGACATTTTGGGGTTATATTCACACTACTAATTTAATTTTTGGCCTAGGAGACAGTGGATGGCTGTTAGGTCTCAGTGTAAGCTCTGTCAAATGATAAGGTGGCTGACTGTGTGTGTGCCAAATGTTATTAAAGGAAAAACTGCCAGCATAGGCTGGCTGAAGATAGGTCTTGCTTTGCTTTTAAAGAACAGCCTGCAAGGTGCAACACCCACTCATCCTACTCCAGCAAATCATGCCTGCTTAAAGATAAGCAAATATCTGTGAATAAATTAATTGAAATCTACATTTCTGTCTGGATTAAAGCTTGCACTGCTGTACCACTTGGAAGCTGCAGTCATAAATCCAGGCTCTCAATGTGATAGGTGCTGTACAATGGCAGGAAAAGGAATTTTGGGGGTGTTGCTAATGTTTGCTTGGGTTGGCAGAGTCCTGCATCTATCGGGTTCATTCATCTACTGGCTAATCTTAGCACTTTCCTAAGCAACTGCTGTTATTTCTGGGGAGGCTAGCCTTGATTGCAAATCCACTCTGGCTGTTTTAAATATTATATTAAAATATTAGTAGCCTAGCAGTGTGGAGAGAAAGAGGATACTTGGCATTATCCTGAAAATACTGTAATCATTGGCCAGCCTTATCTAAATAATGATGGAGCAGGAGGTCAAGTAGAAAATCAAAGGCAAAATCAGCAGTAAGCAAGATTAATAAGAATGAATAGAATAACAACTAAGCATCATAAGGCTAATGGGCTCTCCTGCTAAAAAGGGATGTGCAACACAGATTTTTTTCTAGTAATCTTTATTATTTCCTATGAAGTATTAAAGAAGCTGAGAAAAGAGGAAATACTGGAAAAGCAGGGCTCCCAGTCCTGCTTGAGGAACTGCTTAAAATTCTGCCTCCTTCATGCAGCTGCTTGTCATTGGAGCACAGGACTCCAAAAACATGTCTGTAATTCAGCCTTTTCCACTTAATTCTAAGCAGGGCACTGACAATATCTGGGTAATTGCAAATTACTTGCAGATATTCCCTTGTTCACAGTTTAAGGTCTCTTGCAACAACAGAAACAACAAATTGCTTAGATTGTTAGTACAGAAACACTCAGAAATCACTGGTCTGCTTCCCAAGATGCTCCCTTGAAGCACGATATTGTTCATGGAGAAGCACAATGAAAGCCAACAGTAAGTGTTGTGGCATACATCTGTAGTGGAAAAGTTTTGAAGGGGGGGCATGAAACACGGGTAGGAAAAAGAGAGATGTAAAAGTGCCTTCTGTAGCTCTTTGTTGCTGTTGTGAATAGCATCACAATGTCTCTTAATGAAGCAGATGTTCAGATAAACAATTTCAGGCTACAAATGCTAAAGTATAGAAGCTTCCACAGGGCTTGAGTTCCAGTTCTGTTTCCCTTGTTAACCAGTTGTCATGCTCTGCTTAGCACACCATAGGCATAAAGGCATCTAGTGGATGGAGAATAGAAATAATGCCATTACAGTTTCTTAAGTACATCTTGCTGTGGTCCCCTTCATCATATTAGGTGGAAGCTTTGGTTTTCAGACTTGTGATCCCAATTGCTATTTCTCCTTTCCTTCTCATGTGGGGCATCATGGCCCTAATATACCACTGTTGTAAAATAGGGAAATAAGTTTATGTAAAACAAATGAGGTTTGATTTAATTGCTTTTAATTTAAATCATGTCAGTGGTTGCTAACAGGGACTGTCAAATAATCTCCAAAGCCTCATGAGTAAATTTTTATGTTAACATCTGCATTTGGTAATACTTCAATACAGTTACTTTTGGGACTCTTGCTCTTTTTTGGATGTATAGATGACAAAATTGTAAGGTGAAAGGGAAAGACCTTTTGGAGGAGAGGTCTGGTTTGTACATTAAGTATTGGGTAAGAAAGTCATACCTCACTTTGGAGAAATCTGGGTAACCTGTGAGTCTCATCATTCCCAAAGTGGAAACCAAGAGATGGCTTTGGAGACTTAGTTCAGAGCACACAGCAGCTGCTAAAAAGGCTTGATGAACCTAGCATTAGCGTCAGGGCAAATACAATTAGACCCCTGGATCAAAACCAGTGTTTGCACTGGGAACATCTGCTCTAAGTTTGTGTCCAGACTCTCATGACCTTTGCAAGCCAGAGGCTTGGGCATAAAGTCCAAGCAGACACCTGAGGAGTGTCTATTGGGGTTGTCAGTCAGAGGTATGGGCAAGGGAACAAATCAACCCTATACATATGGCTTAGCAATATCCACTTTTTTAAGCTGCCATGGTTGATTTTGAAGTGGCCTGCCTTGCTTGTTGGCAAGCAGAAATTTGGCAACTGGAAGCATAAAGCTGGCTAATGGTGAGAGGTGCACAAATCTCTGCATAAACAATAGCTGGCTTGGTGCAATCTGGAGGCAAAGCAAAAAACATCCTGTTCACTGAGGTATAAAACGAACCAAAGGAAAAGAAGGGCTGTGCTGCCCACATTAGACAGCGCAGATGCTGCAGTCTCTCCTCTCATGCATTTGACTAGTGAGCCAAACATTTTCCACATGATGTGGAAGAGCTGTGTTGTGTTGTGGTCCTCCTGCCAGGAGCTGTGTAACTGCCTTCATCCAGCACACAGCGAGATAGTGCACATCCTTGTTGTGAGAGCGATACAGAAAGACTCAAGTCCCCTGGCCACCCTAACTTAACTCAAATTATAAAGTAATGAGGTCTTGAGTTACAATGGCTCTGGAGTGAAACCTCTGTGGAGACAGCTGGAAACAGAGTAAGTCTACTATAATAACAAGAAGTGGGAGTTAAAATTAAAGCTTCTGAATGCAGCAGCATTTGGGCAGACTGCATGAATATACATGTGCTTAACAGACCATGTCCCAGACTCTGCAGCTGAGCGTGGGTTTGTGTCCATAATGTGAGTCCTGGGCAAGCCAGGTGTGGGAATGGCATCTGTCCTATGGGACCTGGGGTGCTAAGTGGTTTGCAGAACAAAGCTCAGTTTAGCACTCTACCAGACAGAAAGCATCCCATACATACAAGGCGGTGTAGAGTGTAGAAATCATGTGTACTATGCCAAATTTTGAAGAGATAGCATTAGATTTTCATGCTTATGAACACATATGGAAACTTCATGCTCCTGTGAAGACAGATTGGATGCTGAGATTTGTTAAGGACAGGTTTATTTCCTCAGCCACAAGAATATAGTTGTCTGGAGTCTCCACAAATGCAGGAAAGGGGGGTGTCTGGCTTGAAAGCAGAATTTTCCCCTACAGCTCCCACATTTTCAGGCTTTTGCATCTAAGGACCACAGGCTATGCTAATACACCTGAGGTAGATGGCTTTCCTATGTGAGTCTGTCAGGAGCTCTAGCACCATGTATCCTTTGTTTATTATTTTAGTTAATGTCTTGAGATAACTCCAGAAGAAGAGGGTATATGAATAAAAAGGACTCTGTGAGACCTAAGTATGATCACAGACAAATCAAAATAACTTTACCCATTCAGACTTCTCAGGAAGAGCTGCCTCTATGGGGCCCTTTGTTATCAATGGAGAGAAAAAGGTAGTTAAGACTGGAGGTCTTGTGACCTGTTTTAGATGTCTCTCTCAGTACAATGATTTTTCCCCACCTCTGTCCCCATTCACTGGGTCTCCACTGATTTTAAAGGGACTCTATAGTAACTAGCTTAGCTACAGACATCTGTTTAGTCAGCTAAATCCACAGGCTGATAGAGGGAATCCAGGTCAGAGATGTCAAGTGCAAAACTAATAACGAAATTAATAGACACATTGATCAAACTCTTCTATTGGATGAAACGCTGGTGCACAGCAGCAGTACACAGCTATTTCTTCCCTTTCATTAAAATGTGCTTAACTTGGATTGCTCTTCACTTAAAGGTCCACCCTCACATTTCACCTTTTCCCTTAGCATTAGCCTTGGAACTCAGCGTTTTCTCTGAACATCATGACATCAACCTGTACTAAGACTAGGTTATTTTTTTTACCAAGATTGCTCTTGTCTAAACAATGCTGTATCTTAACCATAATTAGGTCAAAATGATTGTTTCCTTATTATTTAGGAAGAGGAGGGCATTTTGAATGTTTAAACAATGTTGCAAACCTAATTAAACAAATACAAAGGACTCAGTTTTTCCAGTTTAAAATAATTCCTCTCCTTCTTCCACTGATGCTGATGGTCCTCCCAGTCACCTCTGCCTCCCCCGGGAGGTGTGAGGCTTCACGGAATGAGCCATTTACACAGGAGAATCAAATGGACTCAGTGCTAGTGCAAGTCTCCTATTTGATAATATGTCCAAAGCACTGCACATGGACTGTTTTCTCATCTTTGGCAGGGTGATGGGTCCTGAGCACTGTCTGGAAGTCTGCAGACAGTGATTTATCTGAACATCTCACTGCAGTTGTGGGGGTGATGAAAGGAAGTTGACAGAGTTGGAAGTGCAGCAAGTGCTGTGCTCTGGCACTAATAGCAGACTACTGTATTTCTGTCAGTGAAGACTCTCTCTGGCAGTGCAAGTTCAGACCTTTTCCAGTCATTTATGAGGAGTGTAGGAGTCAGCAATATGAAGGAAGCTGTCAGGGAAAATCCTTAATGGCATGAAACACAATGCTAAGACAACAGTCTGTAATTTCAGGTCCTCTCAGCCCTGACACAATGTGACGTGACTTCTGTTCTTCATTTTTGTCGAAGTGCTGCAGTTTCCTGAAGGCCAGGAACTGGTGCAGGAGGGTGATCTCAGGCATGAGGGCAGGGATTTCCCTGCCTGTGGGTGAGCAGTGTGGGTGAGATCAAGAGGCCAGATGAACCATGCCAGTCACAGGGACGATTGACTACAGTCTGGGAGTAAGTCTGTGAGGAATGGAATATCTCCCTTAGCTCCTGTTGACCTCCAAAGATTGCTGATGCTCCTCAGTGATGTGTTTCATGCCTTATGGAGGAGAGCTTCTGAGAGACAGTCTGCCTGTAGTCAGAGACTTTTTAAATCCATTCGCTGCCTGGTCTTTGGATTTGAGGAGATGGTGCTCTAGCGTGCAAGGTTCTGTGGCATGCAAGGTTGAATGCAGCAGAACTTACTTCACAAGTTCCTTGGTTTCCAGCCTGAACACATTCTTTATTACTGGTCCTGTGTGAGACCTCACTGCAGTAGTTTTAATATAAGCTGTCATCCCTATAAGCATGCCGAGTTTAAACGTGTGCCCTCACTTGTTCTTGTGCGCCAGAAAGTTGTCCTGGCTGTCACTGCCCACTGCAAGTCTTTTCTTCATCCCATCAGTCTCTATGCCACTCATAAGCAGTCTTGTGCAGCTCCCATTGAAGGTTCTGCCTGGATATGGGCACATGGTGATCTGAGCATTTTGGTAAGTTATTGTCAGGATTTATTTGATGAGATAACATTCCAATGTTGGCATTTGCTACTGTTTGGATAATGAAAGCCTTGTGTGTTATGTTAGCGTAGTAGTAGCTCTATTCAAGGTATAGGAACAGAAGTACTGTTTACTTAAAAAATACACATTTGTAGTTTTGGAACCAAGTTACAGAAGATTAAACTGCAAAATATATCACTGATACCCTTCTTGTCTACTTCACCATCTCACCTCTCTTCCTCTAGGTTATCTACTTAGTTTCTTTGACTAAAAGGGCTGGTTTTGCTTCTCTGCTTCTCCCATGTGTCCCAAAGGAGTGCTACAGCTCAGTACTGGTGTTAAGGTCTTCTTCCACACTCTGCCCTCTACATCACCTCTATCTTTCTTACTGCCTGCTAAAGAAAGTTAATGCATCCTTTCTAGTGTCACTGCAAGATTTTGTGAGTACAGCCCACTGTCTTCTTTACTTTCCTTCCTCAGCCAGCTTCCACTGTAATGCTTCTGTTGTAAAGTTTGTTATATTTTTAGTGTCTGCTTATTTAGCTTCTTGTCTGCAAACTGGATATAATCTTCTGAATATGTTTTAGTAAGACCTTAAACCTCACATTCTAAAACTCTTTAAAGGCTCTTTGTTTTCCCTGGTTTCACACCAGTTTTGCTTTGCAGATAGCATTGATTGAACATTATGCTCCAAATAACAAAACTGGTATGGGGTGCTTCACTTCAGTAGCAATCTCAAGTACTTTGAAGTCATGTATTGTATGGGTTCTCTGCTCATCAGAGAGCATCAGTCTGAGCAAGAAAAAAAAATGACAAATAACTTACCCAGTAGTCCAGTGGTTGTGCCAAACTTGGATCTAACTAATGCTGTGTCCAGACCATAGTTTTCTGCAGTGGACTACGTTTTTCTTTTCAGTGTCATTTCCAATAAATTCACTACTGACTGCCCTGTGAATTTACCAAACTGTTTCCTCTCCTGCTGATCAGCTTAGGTTCTTTCCCCAGGCCGTAAATCATCAAGTTGCCCTGAATATTTTTACAGTGCCTAGCACAGATGGAGTTGTGACCTGTGGCTGAGGTCATTAAGCCTCCTATAATGCCAATGATGATAATAATAACAAGCCTGAAATAAATCTTTGCCTTCCTTGAGGTCCAGGGAAAGACATCTGCTTGTAAGCAGTTCTTTCATACAAGATGCAAAGAAATACCATGAAAGCCGTGCTTGTGATTTCTCATTGATTTCTGTGCCATCGTTACCCTTTCTCTAACCCAAATATTTTCATCGTGAGTTGTTCCCATGTTGTTAATCCCTTTATTGTCATTGTTGTTTTCATGGATACAATTTCTCCTCATAAGTGACTTTTCATTGTTACAAGCATTGTTTCCTTGCCATATTGTGTTGTACAGCTGCTATTTTTCCTAGAATTGCATTCTTTGTCTGTAATTTCCTGCTTAGTACTTAGCACAAAACTATTGTCCTTGCCTATATTTTTTGCCTCTTTCCCTCCCCAGTCCAGTTTTGCTCGTCTGTGATTCAGCCTCCACAGACGTGTTTCCTGTAGTATCCTTTTCCCTCTCTGTAGTTTGTATCTTCTGCAATATTCAGTGTGTTCCTTTCCCATTTCAAAGCAAAGTTACAGCACTGTGTTAATCAGATTCTCTGTTTTCCTACATTCTCTTCTGTTCCAGAATCAGCTATCCCTTCTTTTCCCTTCCATTTCTACTATTGCATTACCAAAGAGTTTTCTTCATTGTTATACTGCATTGTTTTCTGTGGATTTATTCTGTTGCTTTCTGCCTATGACTTTCTAAGCTGTAGTGTGCTTTTCTACTTCCTAGTTTTTGTTCTCTTTCCCATACCACTCACATTTTTCCCACTCTCTAAAAGAATTTCTGATGCTGTAATGCTATTACAACTCCAGGCTCACGCCATCTCTAAAGTTGATTTTGCTCCTTTGGCTTCATGTCCTGCTGGTTTGCTGCAGTTTGGTAGGTGCTGGTGGCCATATACCGACACCAGTGAATCCTGTGCTTAAGGACAGACTCTAAGCCCATGTCAGTGAGTGAAATTCCATCACTGTCAGCAACAGGATGGGAATTTTGATGCCCGTGTGGATGCAGCAGACCAGCTGCTGTTGAGCCCTGAAGGCTAAGAGGGCTGGTGCAGGGGGATGATCTCAGGCATGAGGGCAGGGATTTCCCTGCCTGTGGGCGAGTGGTGAGGGTGAGCTCAGCCCTCCCCAGAGGTGGGTGCCAAAGCTGTGGAGCTTTTCAGAAGAAGGACCTGTCTGTGTTTGCAAACTGGTGCTCTTCCAGCCTGCTGCGTGTCCCAGGGCTCCCTGTGAGCACTGTGTTTGCCAGCAGGCAGGAGACACAAAGCTGCACTGCTCCTTCCCTGCCCCAGCATCACCTGCATGAGCCTCCAGCACTTCACAAATACATCAGATCACTGTCGTTTTTCCCACAGAAACCTGATGACTGAGCATTGCCTCTCTCCTATCCTCTTATTCTCCCCCCATCAGCCTGGTTTTCCCTTTCTTTCTTTGCCTCACCCACCTGCCCCTTGCATCTCTCTCATTGAACCACTATGTGTCTGCCTAAGCACTCTGAATAGCAGGATCTAAATAATTATTTTGCTGTCAAACGTTCCATTTTCTTTTCCTTCCCCAGTCTATAATTCTTCTGTGAATGGTGACTGCATAGTTAATTGCAATTCATTACATGGCTGTCAGAAATCCAAGCTCTCACTCCTCTTGATATATTCAATCAGCGTCCTTGGCTTGCACGCTGTAATGTGTAGTGGGCTTTAGATGAAATTGTTACTGTTTTTTAACAGCTTATGCATCTTCCAGTGCAGTCATTGCAGGACCTTGGGGGTGCTTGGATGGAAAGACAGACAGAGTGAGCAGCAGGAGAAACAACTGCTCCTGAGCGTCACTGGAGAAGATGTAATACCATCAGTGGCTGAACCAGGACTGGTGGGAGGAGGCCACTGCCTGATAGCTGTGGATCTCGGTCCACATTGTAGCTGAAGCAGACCCCACTGTTTTCTAAAGTCATGGAAATATTTAGTAAGCTTTGAAGCTTGATGGGCCGAATGTCTAAGTGAAGAAAGTTTTGTGGAAACAGGTAAAATAATTTTCTGGATTGAGTGTCATCACTAACCAAAACAGGGAAACTTTAAGGTAAACAAGCCCTTCTTCCAGCCCAAGGTAAATTTTTTAACCTTCACTGCCAAACTAAGTTGATGGTACAACTTAAACTACCTTGCTTTTACCATCTTAGGGAGAATGTACTCTGATATTGCACCTTCAGTGCCAGGGCAGCCTGTCCTGCGTGCCTACAGCCTGCACTGAGGAGCTGTCAGAATAAGACCAACCTATAAGCTGGCCTAAATATATTGCCAAGTTCCATCTTTTTCGTAGCCATTGCCAACACAGTTCTTCCAGACTTTATGAGCAGAAGTAAGCACCAAAGTGGCTCCAAACTATGACAGCTTCACTGTTCAATGCTTAAGAGGTTAAATCAGCCATAGTTTGAAGCCAACTTTAATCAGTATTTTACCTGAGAAACACAGATGACATCTATTGTCTGGGCTGAAGTCTAGGATTCCCTCATTGATTTCAATGATAAATTTAGTACATTTTACTCTTCCACCAAATTCTCTCTTGAACACTGCTTTAGCAGTATCAAAGGCCAGCAAATCGTAGTCAGCATAAAAATGGTAACCAAAAAACCATGTTATATAAAAATGTGCAAGCCAGCACACCCACCTACACAGACCCAGCAGTCATCCAAAACATATCAAAAAAAGATATAATAGGCTGTCAGGTTTCCAGCACCACCACATCTGCTCTGAGAGGAACCATAAGCCCCTTGAGAGACTAAAGAGGTTGCTTGTCCAGCAAATATTTTCAACAGGGACAGTAAAATATGACACAAATTTTACATTTTCTCAGAAACTTGCTTCCCTAACCTTAAGTTGCACCACAGATCACTAAACTCAACATTAAAAGGAAAATATCACAGAACATGTACCAAGTGGAATCAGATAAGTTCTTGAATAATGTGTATGAAAACCATCATTATATTCCAAATCTTAAAAATATCCCTGAATCCTATGCCTGCTCCTCCCAAAATATAATAGATATCTACCACTACACAATGTCCTCTTAGAAACTTTTTGGATTAAACAACCCTCATGAATCAGAGAAAAACTTGGATAGGCGAAGTAAAAGGGCAAACCCACGAGTTACTAGTAAACAACAAACTTACACAACACAGCCACTCAATTTCTGCTCTCTTGATCCTCAAGAGAAGGCTACAAAATGCTTTCTAAAGGTGACAAAAAGACATTACTCACGATAAGAAAAAGTCCCAGCATCAGCAGAGACAAACATTTATGGCATGTTATAATTCTTCCCTTTCAACCACCACTCCAACTCACTTCCCAGCAAAACCACCCATGTGCCATGAGCTATAAATTCTCGCTCCCTCATTTCTCTCACTCTGTATATCTCTTTCCAGTAGAAGATATTGCTGTGTCACCTTTCTCTCTGCAATACCCTTTTCTTCCATACTACAGCTACCAAACTTTTTTCTTCTTTTTTTCCTCTAAATGATTAAAGAGAACCTAGTTATATTCCATCCTTTGTTCTCGGCTCATACTTGCCTTTGAAGTTTGGTGTACCTATTTCTGGCCCAGCAAAGAGCTTTTGAGCCTGAAACCTGTCTGTTGTTTCCAAGTAAATCAGTTCCTGTAACAAAAGATGCTACCTTCTCCCTACAAACTTTGCCTACCTTAATGAGTACTTATGAATACTAAACTCAATGAATACTCAACTTGTAATTTTTTTTTTTCTGTATACTTCTGTAAACTGGGTGAGAGCTGTAATGAGCTAATACTGTCTGTCTTATTAGGAATTGAACTGAGTTACTTAATCTTTAAAAAGTGTGTGCAGGTTTATGTGTATAAAATCACCTCTGGATCGACCTGGACAGTTTGCTGTAGCAACACAACACTTCATTTCTGTTCCTTTTGTAATGCATTAGAGGTCAGGTTTAACTGCCTCAGCACCTACATGTGCAATATCAGGCTTTTAAAGCAGTATGTCTGTGTTAGGCTCTAAGATCTCTGTTTGTGTATCATCTAGCTCAGAGAATCTGATTCATAACTTGGTCCCTTAGGTATTACCACTGAGGAAACTCCAGGCAGGACCTAATCTTGCCATTCATTCATTCAAGTGGTGTCTTGAACTTAAAACCAATGAGGTGCTAGATATACTGTTCAGCATGGGGATTGCAGGCAGGGCTGGGCAAAAGGTCTTTCGGAAGCATGAGTACTTGAATCAGAGGAGTGCTTGGTTCTTCATAGCAGCTGATCATAGGTGGAAAGCTCCCAAGTGTGTTACATAGTCTGGTACATCATTGTGAGCAGCATCTTTGAAATTGGGAAGGTTTTTCCCTTTCTCCCATTGAGCATGGCACATGATGTGAATGCAGAAGCATGTCTGCTGCTGTTCGGGAGAGTGAAATGGTTTGATAGTAAAGCAACCAACAGGCATGGACATTTGAATTCAGACACCTCATTTATGCTACCTTTGAAATTTAAACTGGCTAAGTGGCTCCTGAATTTCTGTTGTCATTCCACGGGCATTATATATATTTATTTATTTATTTTTAAGACTTGGGTTTCTTCCATCAGTAAAAGCCCATCAAGCCATAAATCACTTCTCTACTCCTTGTGTCCTTAATAACAACATATTATCTCTTTATTTCTGTGCACAAAAATGTGCTAGGGAAGTTCTTAGGGACTGAAATTCCAGGGAAACATTTCTCCAGGTAAACCAAAGCAGGTAGGATGTCAGCTTTTACTGAAATATCTACCACGAGTGCCATTTCTGCTCAGAATAATATGTACCTAGGCCTCTTTTTGGGTTAGGTGCAAGCTACCTTCATTGCAGACCTGCCTAATAGCACATTCAGTCCTGTTTTCTTCAATATTAAATTAATCTGCCACAGATTCTGTATGTGTGACCCTGTGTCAGATTCAGTCACCCACACATTCCCAAATTGCAGAAAAGGCCTGAGGGAAATGTAAGTTCTGAAGAACTAATGGTGTTTTGACATTGGTAAATTTCTAATGTCACTTTGCCATATAATATCATCAAAAAAATGAAAAATTCTAAAACCTCCAAATGTGTCCTTGTCAACTGTTTTCAGTAGGACTTGTTCCTGTATGAGATACAAAGGACACACTGTTGGAGATTATTTCTTTATAAAAATATATTAGATGCGGTAGTTCAGTAAAGAAAAGTGCTTGCTTCCTGTGGGATAGAGGCAATCAACTGCACAAAAAACACTGGCTGGGGAGTGATAGGATGTGTAGCAGAGCTGCAGAAAAGAATTTGGTTATACAAGTCGGTCATATGGTGAATGCATTAATGGGGTCATGGAATTAGGCATCATGTTGGGATCCTTAAAAATGTTGGCATGGGTGATCTAGGGACATGGGTTACTGGTGACCTGGCGGTGCTGGGTTAATGAATGAACTTGAAGGCCTCTTCTAACCAGAATGATTCTATAATCTTCCATTCCCTGCGGGAAAAGTAGAGATTCAGCTCAGCTACTGTGTTCAGTCCAGAGCACTCCAGTAATAATAGGAATCATGTGGAGGATTTGAGGAGTTAACTGGAGTCCTTTAGTCAAAGATGAGGAACAGTAACAGCCTTCAGAGATGAAAAAAAAATATTATAAACAGCAAAGGTTCCTTGTAGGTAGGAGGGAAAGAAACAGCATTAGACTGCAGCAACGGAGACTTTTATTAAGCATTAGGAAAACCTTTTTAAGGTTACTGAAGCATTAGGAGGGCCCAGCATCTCCACCTCTGCAGGTTGTTGTGAAGAAGCTGTGCAGACACGTGGAATGCTGTGTTGATGATCTTGAGCAGAGTTAACCTCTGAAGGTCTCCTCGTCTATGAGTGGGAAGCAAGTTGTTTCTGTAGTGTCCATATATAATTCAGGAAGCTTGCAGCTGCTGCCTACAGGCTTCCAAAACCAGCAATGCTCCAAAGTCCTTGGCAGCACTTTGCTGTCTTTCTCACTGGGCCCCAGGTGTGTATGCAGAGAGAATTCAATTTTTTTTCTTTCTGAACATCAGAGTCTTCTGTTCACTTATCCTTGGCAATCCCTATGTGTTTGTCGGTGAAGTAAAAGGCAACAGGTACATTTAGGAAGCTAGGTTACTCGCTTTGCCTCAAATACTGGCTTGGTAAAACTGCATTTTCCTTCAAACATGGGTCAAACTTAAAACAAAACAA
>JANIJG010006287.1:175292-229022 GCA_024611175.1 Megaceryle torquata
GGTCAAACATAAAACAAAACAAAACAAAAAACTAACAAAACCAAAACAAAAATTCAAGGAGCTGCAACCCCTCCTAATCTTTAAAACAAAGTTTCAGCCCATTGATTGCCTTGACAGTTTTTCAACAAGTCATTTTATTTTACTCTGGTCATCCTGGCTTTCCTTCTGTTGTCCCCAAGTTCTGTATTTTAAAATAAAATATTTAGAGAATAAATAAAAAAATCCTATTGAGTAATTTTTCCTATTGATCCTCACATTTTTTAAACCTGGCTGCACACAAGTGCATGCTTTACTTCTGCTTACTTCCACTTCAGCTACTTTAAGTTGCAAATAAACATTTGAAAATCCCATTCAGAGCCTTCTTTGTAAGTTCAATTTTATGACTGTTTTACAAAGTTCATTTCTTGTTGATGGTCCCACACAGAAAGTAACTTAAAAGCAGAGTGTTCAGGTCAGGTCCTGAATCACACTTCTTTTCCTATGAAGAAATGACAGGATTTAGATTTGATTAGAGAAATGCTTTACTCTGCTTTACTACCAGTTTTGGGAGTCTCATAGTATCTCAGTCCATCTTTAACTTAACACCACTGGTCTGGTCAGCTTGACCATACCAAAAGACTGGACAGAGCAGTGCTACAGGGCAAGAAATGCATTGGTGGAGGGCTATGCAAAAACCTGTTAAAAGATGCCTCTAACAAAATGCTTCTAGAGTCACCAGTGCTACCTGAAGAGCAGGATGTCCTTGAGCAATTATAGATTCCTTTCTTAGCCCAGTATGTGCAACATTTACAAGCTCATCGAGTAGTTGTTAAATAATGTATTCAGTTTCTAATTATTCATGCAGATGAGAACAGTGATATCACAGCCATCATGTAGTCCAGCTTTGCTTTTCTTATGAACATTGATATGCACGTAACAGGTTTGCCAACTGGATTCTGCATTTTTCTTGTTTTGTTTGCAATAAGCATGAACCTGGAAGATCTTATGATCCTTTTGCAAATCATCAGCTTCTCTGCATCCTGACTCATTTCTGGAGAGAGCAGAGAGGACTGTGCACCTTGCAGGGCTACAAGTGGAGTAACTTGCAGACAAGTGGAATAATTTAGTGTGAAAAATACTGTTATGGTCAGCAAAATCTTTCCCTCTAGGATTAGTGAATGTAACAGGAAAGCAAAGGAAGTTAATGTTTGTCAGAAGGGAAATGAGAAAGTTCCCCAGTATGGGGCTCAGCTGAGCAATCAGTTTTGAATGTGCAGCCCAGCAACCCCAAAGCCAGACACCCTACTCCTTCTCCCCAGCAGGAATTTATTAGTTTGAGATGCTTTCCACAGCTTTCTCTCTGTACTCTATTTTCACAGCTTAGAAGTGCTCCTGGAGGGCAGGTGCGTTTTTAAAGTATGATTTGAGTAATTGTTGCATTGTTTGAGAAGAGCAAGTAAGGAACTATGAGCATCCCCTTCTTCAACCGGGAAGACTGACATATAGTGGTACATTTTTTTAACTGAAGAGGAATGTGGCACTGAGATGCTTTTGGTGGGGGAGCCACCCATAGCTCTAAGGCTGGTATCCCCTCCTGGAGTGTGCTCTGGGGGAACTGCTGAGTGGAATAGTGGGGTTTTGACCTACAGCCAAGGAGAGTTTGAATCAGCACTGCTGGCTGAGCACAAATTTTGCGACTGATTCTCCCTCATCCCCCTGAGCATCTTTTGTAGGCCATTCAGGAAATATCTTAATCTTCCAGAACAGCACAGCAGAGGTAGTGATTATTTTTAGCTGTAATCGCTGCTTTCTTTAGGATCTATTGCACTTGTGAACACAGGAACTGATCATCTCTGTCTCTGCTGTGCTGGGATCACAGCCAATGAGACTTGCATTCATCTCACTGACTCCCTTGGACTGGTCTTTGGGGTGGGATCACCTTGCTTGACTTGGGATGTCTGCAGAATGAAAGTTCACATCTCAACAGGTCACCCTTACAGTTAATGGGGATAGGTAGGCACAGGCAGAATGTAACTCACCTGTTCTGTGTGAGATCTTTCTTTTAGATGACTCCCTCCATAGTCATGCATCTTTCCATGACTCCAGACACTTGCATTTGGTCAGAATCAGCCCCATCTGTGGACTTGTGCCAAATGTGGAAGGTCTCTGGGGACAGGACCTACCTTCTATCCATTATACAGTGCCTGACATTGTAAGGAACCCTTTTCCTTGCTGAGACCATCATTTCTGATACAAACCTAGCCCAAAGGTTCAATATTTAACATGCTGCTGCTGCTATATAATCAGTAATAACATGCTATTTTTATCAACTTGTTTTCAGTTTGTTTTCCAAAGAGGGATTCCCAAGGCAGTAGCAAACTGACCACAGGTTGGGTCAGAGGCATTGTTGACCTCTGTTTGCAAGTGCCAACACTAAATCTTAAGTACCTATTACAAAAGAGATTGTGGCATTTCAAACAGCCACGACTTAGTTTGAATGATGCTGTTATTTTTAAGCCTCTGTTTGTAATGAACATTCTCAGCCTGACAAATCTTTATTTTGTGGACTTTGTTACAGATTTTGAAGAATATTTTTCAGGAGGGGATTGCTCTGATGATCTACTTTGCACATAATACTTGAACAATTGCTATCTGAAAGCTGTGTTGTTAAGATATCATTTTACTTCTGGTGGAAGCAAGGAAATGCTGATGGATTGTCTATAAGATGCATGAGCAGAGGAGGCAAATTAAGCAGCAGGGTCTGGGTGAGTAATTATTTTGTGTGCTTACCAGAGGAAATTGATTATCAGACATTCCTGATCAATTCATTTTCCCTACATCTGCTTTTTCACAAGAACAAATATATTTCACTTTATTAAAATTTCATGGTCTAAGGGAGCTTTTAGTACTGTGAACCAATAATGCCAATAAACTTTTAGTATGAACAGTCTAGCCTAGTAGTGATGTGCAAAAACTTCAGATGTGTAAGTAAAGCAGCTGGGAAAGACAGGGCAAGTAGGAACAGTTAAATGAAAAGAAAGAAAGGTTCAGTGACTGGTAAACATATCCTTTGGCTCTTCCTTCTCGCATTACTCCTTGATTAGAGTTTTGTGGCTATATCTGTCTGGAACTGTCTCCTTGCTCTCAAAAACATCGTGCGAGGCATTGCTTTGCTGTTGCAAATTCTCCTATATTAGCTCAGAGTGCTCCTTGTAATATTGTGTCCTCCTCCAGGAGCTGCTTTCTTCTGCATCAGTCTCAAAAGCAGGAATGGTTTTTTTCCACCAGCTGTAGACTAGTTGGGCAAGAGGGAATAGCAGCAAGGATGAAAGTGTTGTCCTTGAATCCTTGAATATACAAATAATTTAGATCCAATCTGTTTACAGAGGTTAGGTATCAGTACATTATTCAAATCCCATTAGACTGTATCATCAAGGGTGAAATGGTATTTAGATAGACCCTGCAAACACAAATTTACATTTTCTTTGCTTAATGCAGTTAACCCAACACATTTCACCTTACAGTGCAGTCTAAAGGAGCACAAAGGGAACGTAATTTAAAGCAAAATCCCCGTTTCTTGATCAATCTTGCAAACAAAGTTGCTATTTGCACCATTACAACTGTATTAATAGGTCATGACTCCTCTGAATTTCCAGGTTAAAATCGCAACTTTTAACCAAAAGAAAATTCTTTTCACCATGCATTATGAAGGACAGAACGCAAATCAAAGACTTAATTTGAGGGCTCCTTGTTGACTGGAATATTGACTCACTGTGATCATTACTTGGAATTACTCTAACAGAATTTAGACACGTAAAATATAGACTTCTGTGTAGGAGTTGGTAGTTACTCGGGGTTCCCTGGCTGGCTATTGGAAACTCAGCCAAGGAATTTTCAGAGAAGTTAAAATGTTTTTCATCTCATCTTAAAGACATCTGCAATCGTGAGTTGAAGATGTTTGTGTCTCTCCATGAAATGACGAAAAGACCTTGGCAGACTCACTCACTTGTAGACTGCAGAAGTATAATGTTAACTTAGGTAGAGCCCACATTATTCATTTATAAAAGGGAAGCCATAGAAGCACTTGAAGATCTTGGCTGAATCTGTGAGTACTAAGCTGGCTGCTTTTCTTGTTGGCCTGGATCTGAAGAGAGAGGTCACACAACCATGAATCCATAAAAATCTCAAAGAAACCCCTGGAAAGGCGAGCAGGAGCAAATCCCTAACTCAGGCACATCTTATAAAACCTTGCTTTTGCCTTATGGTGTAGGACTATGAGGAGGGGGAAGTCATGCTAATTTTCAGGCTGATAGAAAGAAACAGCAAAGCTGTAAAAAATTGTAGAAGGGATTGGAAAACCTCTGAACCTTTGTTAACTGATGGGAGATAGAGACTAGCCTGACCTTCTGGAAACAATTGCTTGCAAGAACTGATGAGCTGTACTCATTTACATGACAGACCTTGGTCAGCAAGTCCCCTTTGCTCAGTTGTAACTTCTGTTGGAGTACATAACTGTATTATAATGTTATAGCTGCATAAAGTCCTTACAAAGAGCAAATCAAAACTTCCCTGCCTCTCCACAATCACTGCTGCAGCCAAAACTAAAGGTCTTTTGCACTAAACTTGAAATCTATGACTTTAAATCCATCTTGCTCCAACAGCTAGGCTCACTTAAAAAACGATGGTTCAGCCAATGTCCAGCTTGTTAATTTGCTGAAGAGATTATTGAATCCTGCCAAAATGCAGAAGGAAAAACAAGAGCTGGGCTTTTCCATCACCACTAATAAAAAAGTGAAAGTGATGAGACAAACTGTGTGTACGGGAAATTAAATCTCTGGGACAAAACAAGCTGGTAAGCTAGAAAGGGAGCCAAGCAACCAGGACACAGTGACACTGCAATCATAAAATACCCAGTTTTTGGCTGCCAGGTTCTTAATAAATGCTCCCTTTGCTTCAATGTTTTGCTCTCCACCTTCTGTCTATTCATTTTCTTACCCTGTAATAAAGCTTCCCAATTCATTTCTGCTTTTCAGTTCTGAATTCCATTTTTCTCAGAGTAACTCTGTGTTGCATTGTGCTATTCAGAGATGACAAAGTCTCCAACAAACTATTGTGCAAATTTAGGAATAGCAACAACTTCTTCTTCCTAGTGTTTTTCCAGGATTCAGCACAAAGGTGCTTTGGTCTGTCATATAGTTTCTAAGTCTTTCTACAAAAAGGACCTGTCTTTTCTCACTGTCAGCCTAATTTATTGTAAGATCTTGACTCTAACAAAGTAAGAACTTTGTTGGTAGCTAACAAAGGTTGGTAGCTAACATGAAAATTGTTGAAAGAAATTACTATTAATGAGAAATAAAGCCATCTTA
Organism: Megaceryle torquata; assembly: GCA_024611175.1. Classification (NCBI taxonomy): domain Eukaryota; kingdom Metazoa; phylum Chordata; class Aves; order Coraciiformes; family Cerylidae; genus Megaceryle; species Megaceryle torquata. The sequence continues at coordinate 180,638 of JANIJG010006287.1, forward strand.
ATCATGAGGACAGTGTTCAGTTTGGAGTTATTGGTCCAGTATTTCCTGTCCCTCCTTGAAGGTCATTTTCAGGAAGAGGAAGGAGAGCCTTTCAAGCTTCATTTCATGAAATCTGGCTTAACATTGGCAAGGAGATTCTGAGATAGGAGGAATTCTTCCAAAGCAGACCGGGGCAGCAGTTCTTCCATCAATGGGATTTCTACAAAAGCCTGTACTACACAACATGCACATAAGTAATCATGGAACAGAACCTTCCAGCATGACTGCACATCGACCAAAACTCATCTTCTGAGCATCCAACTAGCATAGCAAGGACTGTGACTGCCACAAGATACTATATCTAAAAAACAAACATTGACAAATAGGTTGGAGACTGGTTGCTGCTGAACGCTCATTGTTATATTTATTTTTAATTATAGAGCTTGTAATTGTGGAATGTTTATGAGGCTTCCAGCTTTCACTGACTGTCAAAGTGAACAACAGAGCTTACTCCCTTCATGCCACTGGAAAAACTGGCACAGTATAAACCCATCAAGTGGAAATATGGAATTAAACACCAGTGGCTTGCCAGGGCCTCAGTGACAGCCTTCTCCTCCCCTCTTTTCATTACCATGCTAACAGCTGATAGATGCACAAGAAAAAAGCAAAAGAAAAGAATCCCTTCAGCAGGAGACAAAAATGAATCACTTCAGAATAAACATAATTCCTCATCCATGAAGGGCAATTAAACTTATTTTACTAGTGAAAAGGGGAGCTTAATAAAGTTATGAGTGTTTTAAAACTCATAAAAGCAATTTTTATATTCCCCCTTCACGGATGAGCTCTTGCAAGTCACAAGTTTGTGAGCTCATTATCAGCTGCCATTCAGGGAGCATCAGGCTGTTAAAGTGCTTTGTCAAGTCTCTTGGTTTCCAAGCTTTTCACCATTAATTCAAGAGTGCTTTTTTTTCCCTTCCATCCAAGGAATTCAAACCCAATAACAATTATGATTAAAACAAGAAAAAGAAATGCATTCAGATGTCCATCTCTCTTATGCCAGCTCTGTAAAATCATCGGCCAAATAGTTGGTAGATTTTCTGGTTTTTGCTTCCCCCCAAAGTCGCTGCCGAAAAATAGACTGGAGAAAATATGTTACTTAGGCTCTGAACACATGATGGGAGAAGTAAAGCTCAAGGCCATGCAATGGATCAAGTCCTGAAACATAGAAGTAATAAGCAAATAAGCAGGTTAAAGATAGGGATTTGAAAGCCTGGAAGGTATAACTCTGGTTCATCCACAAGCATAATTGTCACCGTCGGAGCAGATCCATATCACTTTGAATGCCTGCATCATGTCTGGCGTTTTCTGCAATGTTTGGATTTTTTTCCCCTAGTCTGTGTAACTGCCTTGCCATAGATTGACTTATTTTAGTGGTTCTGGACTAAAACTGATTTGGATTTACAGACTGAAATTCCCTTCTTTTTCTGTGCTTACACAATTGCATATAAAATAGGGGAGAGAAGTGAGATGGGATGAGAGTTCTTGATTAATTTCTGGTTCCTAGGAGCTCACATACAACAGGAATGAACTTGTTTTGTGACCTGTTGCATTGACAGTTCATGCATCTGCAAATGAGTCAGAAAGTTAATGCAATTCCAATTATAAGAGTGAGTGAAAGCTGTATGCAAACGTCCTGTCTTTTAACAGCAGCTATCTTGTACCTAGCAATATAAAATAAATAGTGAGCTGAGATGCAGTGCTTCAGTTACATCTCCCCTTTCTGTAGTGAACCTCACAGAAGATACCATCTCAGATGAAGTTTCAGACACCTAAACCAAGAGCATGAAATAGCCACACCCCAGGTGATGTTTCCAGAGGGGTCAGCATAAAAGAAATTGCAAGGAGACTGACAGAAACTCAACTTTTGTTCAGGCATCTCCCTAAGTGTCCACCTCTTAAAAGCAAGCTGCTTTGTTCCTGTGCTTAAAATGTTGAAGCTTTCAGATGTTATTTTTGCAACACAACATCATGGCAGGAAAAATCACACTGCCTACAAAATGTTCTCCTGACCTTTTGTTCAATCCCACTCTCCTGCACATTTCAGTGCATCATTTTAAAAGCACTGTAATGAAAGGGCAATTAGGCTTCTGTAGTGGTAGTGGTACAGTTATGTACAGTTGATTCTGGAGGCTGATTCAGCAATGTTACTGCTGAATGATCATAGAAATATTGAATCATTTCAGTTGGAAAATACCTATAAGATCATCGAGTCCAACTATTAATCTAACACTGCCAAGCCCACCACTGAACCATGTCACTAAGCACCACATCAACACGTCTTTAAATACCACCAGGAATGGCGAGGCCACCACTTCCCTGGACAGCTTGTTTCAATACTTAACAACCCTGCTGTTGAATAAAGTTTTCCTAATGTCCAATCTAAACCTGCCCTGAAGCAACTTGAGGCCTTTTCCTCTTGTCCTATCACTTATTACTTGGGGGAAGAGACCAACCCCCACCTCCCCACAACCTCCTTTCAGGTAGTTGTAGAGAGTCATGCCGTCTCCCCTGAGCCTTTGTTTCTCCAGGCTGAATTACCCCAGTTCCCTCAGCCACTCCTCTTGTTCCCTTCACCAGCTTCTTTGCTTTTCTTTGGACAGAATATTCCATCAGATTTCTCCTCTGAATATCCTCATCAGAACCCTCCAGGACATTCCTGCACATGCGTATTTTAGGAAGCAACTCCTCTTTGAACCCTCTGGTGTCAGGATTATGGGTATCACATTTGTTCTGTGGGACAATTATACTGTCTGCCTGTGTATTGCTTATTAAGCCAGAGGCCATTCCAACAAAACTACAGGAGAAATTCCCAATGTTAATCTTGTTTTAAATCTAGCACAGGAAACAATTTTTGAAACAGGGTGAAAAAAAAAAAAAAAAGGTAAAAAAGTTATCAATTATACAGCCCTAGCTCTGCTGCAAGAATAAAATTACTTCCAAGCCTAACCACACCAATAACCTCTGTGAGATCCACAGGCCAAGGAGGAATCAAAGCTTGATATTCATTCCCCTCTTTGGTCACCGCAGAGTAATACATGGATCAGCATGTTAGCAGAATAAACTTCTGAAAATAATACTCATTTTTCCCACTTGCAATGGTGATGTTTTTAATAAATGTCCCCTTCAGACACAAATTCAATAAGCCTTTGGTATTCTGTGTGGTGCCCAAATACAATATCATTATGTGATACACAGCATTTTACCGTTTTCTAATATAACAGCTCTCCAATGTGAAATACTGTTAATGATCAGCATAAAATACCGATCATTTTAATACTGTTGTAAATCAAAATTTATTTTGTACCTGGGCTGCCATGAGGGTATGATTAATTTTTATAAAATGGGCAGGATTTGAGGAGCCATTTGATTGGTCAATATTAGCTCTAAGCCACAGGTATTAATCTTTATGACTAAACAGGTCGAAATTCATTAGCCCCGTGCCCCTCCTTCATATCACATTGCTGTAAAATGGCAAGAAAAAAAGTGCCAGTGGAAAAAAATGGTCTGTGTTCATTCCTTGATGTATTTGCACCCAGCAGAATACAAATATACTGTGGGCTTTGGGTTCACACTTGTTATTTGATGATCTTTAAAAGTCTGTTACAGCCACGGGTTGGCCGCCTTTGGACAATCCTGTGAAGGTTGTGCAGCTTGGAAGGGTTTGTGAGAGCCAGCATCCTGCAAAAGGTGCTGGCCCCTCGCGGCCATCACTGCTCCTTTCCTGTGTCCAAGGCCAAGACTAAACAGCACGAAGCCACCTGCTGCTGCTTGGAGAGCCAAAATGAGGAGAAAAACATGCATGAATTGAACCCAAGTCCTCGGTCCTATCGAGTCTCTGTCATTGTCTCCTCCATGGCCTGGGGCAAGCCCCAGGGCAGCTTCTATTTAAATCAGAAGCACTTAATTTTGCACAGTTTGTTCAGTTTGTGCTTTTAGCCTTCCTCCCCAGTTCACATCAAAGCACTTCCTCCTGAAAGACATCGTAGTCTGTGGCAGACAGGGCATTTCAGGTCTGCAGTGTTCGAATGCAGGTGCTGCTGCCTGGAGCTATCAACACAGGTATGGCTGTTCTGGGAGGAAAAAAGAGTCTGCTTCTTGCTTCCTTTTTGATTTTCTACCACCCTACCCAGGCAGGTATGGATGCTGAGCTGCCTGGTGCACTGCAATCAGAGTCCTGTGGACAACTCAGCCCGTCACCGAGGTGGTGAGGCATCTGCTAATGCCAGCCACTGCATTTTTCAGACATGCTCATGGAGCTGAGAAGTATTTAATTTCTATCCCTCCCTTTGGGTAGGCACAGGGAACATTTCTGTGCCTCAGTGGAGATATTTGCTTTTCTGCATAAAAATATCATCAAGAAACAAGAAGACTTGCTACCAAGTGTGGGCACCTCCAGAAGTTTAAACTTTGCAGCTAGGAAAATATCCACCAGCTATCAGACTAGTGACAGGATCGTGGGTGAAGCAGCACCACGGGAATATGTCCCCAAGAAGGTTGTGCTCACAACTGCAGCAGTGTACGGGCACTGAGCACTGCTTCAGAGCAGCAGCCATCAGGTGTCTCAGCACCCCATGGAGCTCATCTCTAAGTGATGGTGATAAGAACACACAGAAATGCTACGTCATAGCAGGAGTCTGGCCAGGACCTTTGTCACTCCTCTGTGCCACCTGCCTGGCAGTAAAATATAATAATTGTCTCCAGACAGTTAATGATGTGTTTATGTACCAGCGTTCTAACAATCTGTAAGTGATTCTTATCATCCCTTCAAGCGTCTTCCTTCAGCCATTTTAAATTGCTGTCCCCATGAGATCTATAAATGAATATTATTTATCAGTGAGCAATGTTAGTGAAGGAATCCAAGCAGAATCTGTTGCTTTATATTTGGGAATTAGGTGACTTTATTATGGAAAGTCTTCTGAAACTTTAATTACAAGTGAGAGTTACTTTTGATTGCACATATTAAAAATATATCTTGTAAATGCTAAAATATTGGCTCAAAAATGAGACAAACTAAACGACAGAAAAAAAAAACGTAGTGAAATATATTTGTTATTTTGTTTCCTTAAAGCAGTCAGGGCATGACTAGTGCAGAGCTAGGATTAGGACAATAGTAAGCCCCCTGTTAGATGGGAAATAGCTGTCTTTGCTCAAAGGAAAGCTGAGTTTTTCCCACTCTAAACAACAAATTTAACTGAAGTTCTATCAAAACTAGAAGGAGCACACACACAAAACTTATTAAGCAAAGAGGACTCATTTCTCATCTGAGCAGTCAGAGATTTATCCTGTCTGTGAAGTAAATATCCTCTGCAGCAGAGTTTAGCCCCTTCCTGACCTAGTGGTCAGAAAGCACAGCTGAGCAGGTGAGAACTTGCTCATTGCTTCCCAGACACTTCTTCTTGTTTAGATAAGAAAAGAGTCATCTGCAATTTTAACAGGAGGCGTTGCTGGCCTCATTGTGCAGATTTTTTGACTTCAGAGGGTACCTCCCTGCCTCAGACTGTGCTTCCAAGAGAGGATGTGCTGTTCTGTGTCTGGAGCAGCATCAACATGGCACAGCACTTTGATGCACCCGGGGTTCTTCAGAGCAATTTGCTCTGGCTTGATTAGATTGCTGTTAAAAGAAAACAAACAAGTAAATAGCTATGCTGAAATAAAAGCAATTTACCTTACAGACTACAATTTCAGAAGCAGGAGAGCCTCTTCTTTCTGAGCAGAGCAGGATGGGACACATTTAAGTTCTTAGATTCAAGGAGCAACCCCCTCAACTGGGAATCATAATCCCCAATGCCACTTCCAAATGGCATCTCTTCTCCATTAACACAGATGGCTCAGTGCAGGCTGGGCAGACCTTTAAATGTTCTTGTTTGACTTGTGCCCTCCACATCCAGGGTTGATTCACAGTCTTTAGTGCCTTCTCATGGCCATCTGTTCTCCTGGCTGACTGCCTGGGGACAGCCTGCTCCTACCCTCACTCTCGGACATATGGGTATCATTGCTGAGCAAGGCCAGGGAATTGAGAAACTCAAGGAAATTCTCCTCTGTGCTCCCCTCTACTCTGTCTCTGCTCTGGCAGGGAACAGGGGAAAGTAAGGCTGAAAAAATATAGATAGGGAGCCTGAGGGCTCCCAGGGTCCCTGGTTGCTCATGCTGCTCCTAGATGACTTGCGGACAGGCAGAGGGAACCCAAGGTAGGTGACCCCCTTGGAGCAGTTTACCCTGAGCTCATTTGATAATCAACAGAGCATTTTGAGTTATCATCCATCTGACTTACTTCAGGCTGTGTTCAGATGAACACAGCCAACTCCAAAGGGAGCTGGGGAGGACCGGTTCCTGTTAGACACCCTGCCTGCAGATAATCTGCCCACGGGTGGGTAAAGACCCTGCCACAGACTTTACCCAGCTACAGCTCCCACGGGATGCTTCAGGGAGAGACATTCTGAGGGGGAGCAGAGCCCCAGGCCACCCACATTTTAAGGCTTGATTTGCATTTTGCAGAGATGGGTGCATGTCATTTTAAGGTCTGGATACCACAGCATCAAAAGCACAGCTGCAGTTCTCCTGGGTGCAACTTGTGGAAAGATGATGTTTCCCAAACCCACCTTCTCTTTAACAGCAATTGCCAAAAAAACCCCTCTCCCTGAGAGCTTCATTTGCTACAGGCTGGCAGAATGCAGAGGGTCACTCTCACCACATGATACATGATGCACAGACAGGGAAAATGAGTTCCAGCCTTTTGTGCTTAGGGATGATTAGAGTAATAGAGTTCTTTGAAGGGAGAGGGTATCCCTAGGGGGAGCAAGACCAAACCCCAGGGAATTAAGTCAGTATTTCTTCCAGAAGATAGTCAATTTGTCACATATATATAATTCAAAAATTTTTGTGACATTCTGTTCCTTCAGTAGTGCCTTCTAATGGTTTTCAGAAGGATTTATTTACAAAGGCTTGTTGTAACATTCATTTTATTTGAGCATTTTACTACAAACAAAAGCTGAGAAAATACTTTGAAATATGGCTACTTCTTATGTTCATAAACTACTCGACTAAAGAGTGAAGTACTATTTTACAAAAAAGTGAAATCAAATTCTTGCTTCACAGTTCACTACAGATTTGGAAGATTCCTACACTCAAAATATGTTTTACAGCTGCAGAGTTTGAAGAACTGGCTCAAAATGAAGTGCCTAGTGTAGATTTATGAGTGACTAAATAGATTAAACATGCCCAAATTATTAGAACAAGATGATATTAACTCAAGTGTTCAAATAGTATTCAAATATGAAACTGAGTACTGTTTAACTGAGCCTCCCTGTCTGAGCAAAGCAGGGTGATAAATACAATCTCAGAGCAAATATATTACCACTTTATAAAAGAGCTTTAGGAGTGGGGCAAGGATACAGAGATTGGTCATTCTACCTTTTGCACCAGACAAAAAGTCTAAGATACAATGAAGAAAATAGCTAGAAAATACTGATATAAAAACCTGATATATTGTGAAGAATTAATGGGATTCTTTTAAAAAAAGTAAATGATGTCTTATGACTCTCTTAGGATTATTTGGAATGAGTAAATGAGCATGAAGATAAATAAGGTTTTGTCAGTGTAAAGCAGCTAGAGTTTCAAAGAACTTAAATGCCTCACCAGAGACTCTTAAGGAAACTAAGTTCTCATGGGATAAGAAGGAAAGTCCTACTCCAGATTAATTACTAAAAGCAATTAACTAGGAATTGCTTAATTAAATAAATTATAATTAATTAATTATTAATTAAGCAACAGGGTAGGAATGCATGGTTTGTTTTCACACTAGGGAGCAAGAAAAAGTGGAGTCCTATGTTAAGAAATTCAAATAAGGTCTGTGTTGTCTGTGTGTCCACAAATGACCCAGGAAAAGGGGAAGATACTTAAGCAAATCACCAACTGACTGATGAGCTGTGAAAGAGTCTTCTGATATGCTGCAGCTTCAAGAGAAAAAGACATCTTTCATTCATTTCAGACCCATTTCCGAGCTCTCAACAGCAAGTATGTGGAAATCCCAGAAGCCTTACCCTTTCTATGACTGGTACAGCCTGACAGCTGTGGTGTCTTTACTGAAGAAGTACTATGTGGCATGTGGGTGCATCCTGAAGCTATAGTAGATCCATCATGTCCTTTAACACCAGACCACTGGCAGGTGTGTGATGTGCATGCATCTGGTGCCATCTGGTTTCTTTGCATGTCCTGTGCCAGAATGGTGATGGAGAATCATTGAATCATTGAATTATTTAGGTTTGAAAAGACCTTGAAGATCATCAAGTCCAACTATTAATCTAACACTGCCAAGCCCACCACTGAACCATGTCACTAAGCACCACATCAACACGTCTTTAAATACCACCAGGAATGGCGAGGCCACCACTTCCCTGGACAGCTTGTTTCAATACTTAACAACCCTGCTGTTGAATAAAGTTTTCCTAATGTCCAATCTAAACCTGCCCTGAAGCAACTTGAGGCCTTTTCCTCTTGTCCTATCACTTATTACTTGGGGGAAGAGACCAACCCCCACCTCCCCACAACCTCCTTTCAGGTAGTTGTAGAGAGTCATGCCGTCTCCCCTGAGCCTTTGTTTCTCCAGGCTGAATTACCCCAGTTCCCTCAGCCACTCCTCACAAGAGGAGTTCTCTAGACCCTTCACCAGCTTTGTCACCCGTCTTTGGACAGACTTCAGCATCCCAATGTCTTTCTTGCTGACCACACTATTTCTTTTACAAGCCAGGCTCCTGGTGGCCTTCTTGGATACCTGGGCACACTACTGGCTTATATTCAGCCAACTGTTGACGAAAGGTAGTGGGAAGGAGAAGCAGAGTAAAACATATGGGCTCATGAGTGAGATGCCCACATAGCCCAAAGCAGCCATAGGACCATGGGCTTTGGCCACACAGAGGAATCCAGTACATATAATTCAAACATCCACCAGAGGCAATTCGCTGAACTTTAATTTTATCTCACAGCACTCAAGTAGCTCCACATACAAATACAAACTGACAGAGGCAGACAACGCATCACTAGTAAAGAAAGTCAAACTAGATGGAAAGGGTAAAACAATGTCACTGTGGTGGAAGTGAAGTCCAATAAACCAAGACAGCGGTGATATGAATATATTGGAAAGAATGTTTGTGAAAGTTGATACTGTAAATCCTGTTAAATCTACCATAGTTCTTGGCAAAAATGGAAACCTGCCCTTTCTGTGGCTCACTCTCCTGGCACCGCACATAAATCCTCCTAGGCAAAAAATGGATGCTGAATATTTCTTGGCTTTTTTGTTTTGTTTTGTTTGCATTTACTCTTAAACAAAACACAAGTGTCTCCCCATGCTCCATCTGTAAGCAGTCAGTGTTCAGATTAGGAGCTGAAAATTGGACCACTTGACAGCACACACCATGTAAAGCCCAAACAGAGGAACTTTCATCCCACATGAAGGGAAGGAGGAGGCATCTTCAGTACAGTTCTTCACCACCTCATGTTCAATCAATTCTCCCTCAGTGCTGAACCAGTTCCTTTTACTGTCTTTCTCTTCTGTAGGGCGAATCGGTCCCATCGCATATTTATGGCAACCCTTACTTCATATTGATTATTTTTATCTCTCAGTATTCAGTGAGCAGCAGTACAATTCTCAGTTGAAGTTCAATGTGAAATCTAACTAGAGCAGCACTCTTGTGATAATTATTTTATGAATTAATTACAGGTAAGTGGCTGTGCATAGGAGCAATTTTAATTATCTGTATCATACAGTAAACTTCTGCAAACTGTCACAGACTTGAGCTTGTATACTTTTCCCTTACCACTTGAGAACAAGCCCATTGAAGCTAACAGAACTCCTTGCACCAGAATTTGGCTCACAGGCTCTGTTGATTGAATGCAGTTTTTCTGTCTTCGGCTTGTGGATTTTTCCCCTGAAGATCCTATTAGCAACTTTTTCTTCTCTTCTGTACTCTTCTTCAGTTGCTATGTGATGCAGGTTTCAAGGTCAGGCAATATCACCATGGACCTTCATTCCAGCACCTACTCTTTGGGCAAAAAGCTCATCAAATTATTCGGGAAGGAGTGTAGAAGCATTTTTTTAGTATTGCTTGCTTGGTTTAGAGAGTCTGGCTGAGCCCCGATTAGTTGTGTTGATATCTCATGTCTGCTGCTCCATTCTGTTGTCTGAATCTTTCTAAGGACAGTATTAAGACTGAAGCCAAATAATCATGAAATAATACAGACAGCAAATTCAGGGCTCACACAGATCTCACACATGCTCAGTTGTATTTTCACATCTCACAAACCTTTACAGTTTGCAAAAGTCAAGAGCAGAACTTGATGTCACTAGGGCATCCCTGTGGGGAGAAGCTATTTCCCTATAAATCTACATGGCCAATGTTAAAGCCTGACCAGGCCCTCCCCTGTAGGAGCTTCTCCAGCAGGAGCTGAGACAAAGGTGGCTTCAGCCCTGCCTGCTGTCTCTGTGGTCTCACACCAAGCCTGGAAATGGTTTGCAGATATTTCTCATTGCCCCAGGGGCTCACCATCCTTGATCATCCCCTGTTTGCCCCCCACTTCTCTTGTCCTTCTTCAGACAGTGTTCTTCTGGGCAGGACTCCAGATGCACAGGGGCGTTTAGGTGCTTAATTTCAGCATGGAGCAGGGAGATTTAGGCAGCATTGCAAATCTGGTTTGGAGGAACCTACCCTTCCCCCAGCTGGCTTGGCTGTAAGCATTTGTAGGAAAGACTTCTAAGTTCATTCAATATAGACTGGAGCAGAATCTGCAAAGGCATGTCAAAGTTTAATAAGGCACTTGCAGGTATTCAGAAACTATCAGTATCTTGCACTACTAGTATGGAGTATGTGTAGAGGTACTGAAAAATTTCTTCTGATCAGGTAGGTGCCATCACAACACTTGGGAGATGGGTAAGACCCCCTGATCTGAAGGCTTAAGGGTCCCTTTGCGCTCATGGGGATGTCTGCACACATGCTGTGTAGCCTCCTAAGAAGGAAAGCTCCAGAAGGAAAACTAGTTTTTCAAAGAGAAGATGGTTTGTATGGGATGAAGAAAAGATCAAAGAGTAATTAACTTAGTTCTTAGAAAATGAACTATAGCTCAAGCAAGCAAGAAACTAGGAAAATAGGAGAGATATCTGACTGCAGAATTCAGATCTGGAGAGATGAAGAACTCTATGTAGTCTGCAGTGAGACTGAGAGGTCTTGTAGCATTTCAATAACAAAGGTGAGACAGAGTGAAAATATAAACACTTTCTTATAAAAGTGGTTACAAAACAGTCAAGGAACACTAGAGAACTGTATAATCTCTGCTAAGTGCTGGCTCAGATGTGTTTGGTTTGTTTTTTTATCGTTTTGTTGTTGTTGTTGTTGTTTTGGTTTGGTTTTTTCGCTTTTTTCTTATGTCAAAATCAATATAAATTATGAGGAATAGAAGTTGTTGCCCCAAAAAGTAACTTCAATAATATCTTGATTACAGTGCTGGGAAGCACTGCATGCTAATTGTTCTTCAGCCTTTATGCAAGAAGTTCTGAGTATTTAAAACACTAGTGGAAGTTAGGAAAGCTGTAGCTTCTAAACAACTCCAAAAATCAATCTTTACATGATTCCATCTTTTGGCTGTCATAAAACTTTTATATAAAATATCTGAACACCCTCAGGGCAAGTAGCTAGTGTCCTTCTCTTTATAGAAGAAAACCAGTATTTTTAAACAGTGGTTCTCCCAGATCCCCAGAGCAGAGCTAAGTAAGAAAACCTGGATTAGTAAAATGGATGGGAAAGGGTTAAAACAGAGCAAAGGCTGACAGCTGGCCCTGTTGTGGTATATCTCAAAGTTCCATTGATTCCATGGGAGCAGAACAGCACATCTGCTTTGGAGAGGGTGAGTTTAATTTTATAATAGGACTAAGGCAGCAGCTCTGAAGGAGGTTCATTCAGCCGTAACTGCTTTCAGCTTTCTGACAGTCTTTTGCAGACCTCATCTTTGATGTTGAAATGACTAGAAGAGGGTCAAAAATCCAGCTGAGTTTAGGTCCCAGCCTCACTGGGGAGATGAACCTTCATTTCCAACAGCAAATTTGGGAGCCGTATTTGTCAAGAGGAGTCTCTGAGAGCAGAGCCTTTTGCATCTGTTTTGCAGGATGTGTGTCAATGGATTCCCCTACCTGGAATGTCTACTGAGGGGAAGGTGTCCTGGAAGTACCAAGCTGACATTTTGCATTAGCCCTCACAATCTTCTCATCTTGTCAAGTTTCAGGTTTGGGGGAAATTAATGCCACAACTGGGCTAAACACCCAGAAACACTCAAACATGTCAACCTTGCTTTGCAGGCCTCTGACATTTAAACAAGTTGGGTGTTCAGCTCTTCTGAATATCAAGCAACAAGGCTAAAATGCATCTGTAGTGTAGGCATCCATATCTGAGCAAGCGAATGCAGACCACAGAGGGCAGGGAAAAGCTGAGCAGCCTGAGCTGGAGATCATGAATAGAGGTGATAAATCATGTCTCAAAAGTGCCTACGGTCCCTCCAGTGATCATGAATAGTGATTAGCTTGGCTCATAAGCTAGGTGAGATGAATCACAGTGCTAGCTAGCTAGAAAAATGTATGATGTTTGAAAAAAAAAAAAGCTCTAATGCTTCACTGTTTTGGTCCTAAGTAAAGATACAAATTCCCAGACTATCTCCTGTAATTGTAGACTCAGAACAACTACTGAGCCTAGTAAGAAAGCAGTTCTGCCCTCACCCTCTAAAGATCTGAACTGCTCTACAAATATTGATGAATGGTGGCCTCCTGAAGAAGCTGAGACAGAAATTCTCAGCCCTTTCAAAAGTCAGTTTTACTGCTGTCCTTCCAAGGGTTCCTCTCTAAGACCAGGTCCTGACTACAGCAGCTCTCTGGGGGTCACCCTGGGAGAAAGGCACAACTTCTAGTCCAGTTGGCTCAGCTGCTTAGAGATAGACAAAGTGCCACATGTCTCTTCCATCTCCTTATGCTCTCAGGTTTGAGTGTCTTCTGTATCTCCACTTGGATCATGCCTTTCTTCAGAGCAGAACTGTTGGATTCTGGTTAGTGTCCCAGCATGACCTTAAGGAAACTATCTATCCATCTATGTCTGTAAAATAGACTGTAAAATTGAATTCTGCAGGGACTAATCAGTATGATCTGGGGTATCAGGGAAGGCAGCATGTGTCTCAAATGTGGGTCATTTACTTTCCTTTTCCAAGATTTTACACCCTCTTGTTAAGTAAAAACACTTTAGACACCACCAGAGGTTCTTTACAGAGTTGTAAACTGTAATGTTTTTCCAAGGTGCCAGTTTCCATTCTGTTATTTCACCTTTCCCTCCACACAGGTGAGCTCTGGGGACTGAAGAATCAATTCTCATCTTCAAAGATGTTAAAGCAGCTAATAAGATTTATAGGGTTACCTTCATCTCCAGATAAAGCTGGACAACTTTTATTCACTGCTCTGTATGTTAAAAATGTCTAGCCTTCCTTTAAAAAAAAGAAAAAGAAAGGTTAAAGTTCATTCTTGACCCATTACCTGTCAACTTTTGCAAACACAAAGAAGTTGAATGTGGGATATGACTGATGACAGAACTGATTTTTTAATTGTTTTAACATATTTTATGAAAAGGGCACCAGAAGTTATAACTATTGAGTCTTTTCCATCTGTGGTGGTCAGAGCTTTTTCTGCCCACTTTGTAGCACCAATGCACCAGGTGTCTCTTGTCCTTCTCGGTCCCAGTTTTATTCCCTTTTCCTTATCTTGTCTTCCACCTCCTAGTGCTCATCTCTTTGCCCGAGCATTTTTTCTAACTTTCTTCCCTTATCTCTACCTATCCCTCTTTCCCCAGACTATCCACCTAACCCAGAATTTCCCCTCCCCACATTCATACTACAGGTGTACTGGGAGCAAAGAAAAGAAAAGCAAGGGACACAGGAGACAGAGAGACACAGGAGAGACAGAAACATTTTTACTTCCATGCCTGGCCTCCCCCTAACAGTGGGGGGCTGAAATGTCTTGTAAGAATATTTGAGTCTGCCCTGGATTTGCAAAGAGCAAATTCAGTCACTGTCATGCAAGTGCAGTTCAGTAGTAAGAGCTGAAAGGATGGAGAACCATCGGTGAAAACTGGAGCCTGAAAGATGTTTGCTGTCAAGCTTTCAGAAATCTCTGTTGATCTTGAAAAAAAGGATGACTCGCAAAAACTTCAGCTCAACATATTTTCTAGGTGTTGACACAGCTATCCTTGGCATAAGGTAGCTCTCCTGCCATAGTTTCAGATGAGGGAAGAGGTACTAACGCTGCTAAGAAAAGTCTCAAGTATTACCTGGCATGAGCAGTGCAGCACATTTTTCTCTATCCTTCCATCAAAACAGCTGTGATGCCTCTGCTGAGAGTTTCTGTGGAAGCTCAGCCTGAAGCAGACACATGGTGATGAGATTTATCCATATAATGGATGTTTGGCAAAATTATAAACTGAAAGCAGGTCATTAAATGGGAACCTTAGTAATTATGCCCCAAAGGTGATGCATGCAAGTATCTGCCTTTTGCATGTGTGTGTCTGTTCACAAGACAAGAAGCATAAAGGTTGCTTTCCATCAAGTAAGTTCTTGTAATACCTTGACAGAGCCCCTAAATCAAAAGGTCATGGAAAAGTCAAAGCACACAAAACCCATCTCATACAGGTCTCAAAGTTGGCTGAATAAGAATTGCTTCAAGGGTTAGGTCAAGTGAGCATCCTGCTCCATCTGGGATATGCAAGCCCTTGATGACAGGATACAGAAAACAGAGACTGAGAAGCAGTGGAAACAGTCTCATCTTGTAAACATTTGTTCAGAAAAGCAGTTCCACCGAGCAGCCATGCTAATAAAAAATGAGACAGCAATAGCAGCCATCACCAGGACTTTCATGCTCTGCTTAGGATGCACCTTTGATCCTGCATAAAATCCCCAAAACTTCACGCCACCATATTTCCTGGGAATGGAACTGGTTTAAAGGAGGGTTTTGTTTCCAAAAGACACAAAACGTGATGCAGGCTCTCCTTCAGAAAACCAATGTGATTTCATAAAAAGAGGGTTAGGCTTCACTAGCTTGTTAGAACACGTTGAGTTTTAGTGTCAGTGTAAAAGCCTTCTGTAATGAAACTAATGACTATACTGGGTAGGATATTCATAAAGCTTTTAACCCAATTCCTTGGTTTCCAATTAAAACAGCAGCTAAAAGGCAGAGTTATAGAGTCATGAGGTATTAGTGCAGTGCTTAAAATTAGGCTAATTCTAGAAACCATCTCTTTATAAAAAAAAAAAAATGTAATGACCATGAAAGATTCTGCAGAAGCCAGCTGTGGGATGTGAGCTTTGTTATTGTTTTTATTAACACTGGGTATAATGACACTGAAATCAAGGTTTTCTGGTTTGTAAATTACACTAAAGACCAACAAATGATAATGGGCTTTGAAATTGGACTCTGAAGTAATATCAAATAGTGAATGTGATTAAATATAGATAAACAGAAAACAATCAGTCATGGAACAAGAAACCAAAAAAGCAATTGCAAAAATGGAAATTTACTGCTGCAAACTGCCAAGAAAAGAGATTTGTCAAAGAAAGAGAAAATGGATCAGAAGATGTTCTGAGTTCAGATAGAAGTTTCACTAATGAATGCAAACGGGAATTTGTCTGTACTGCCGGGGAATATAATCATTTGTAAATCAAAAGGAGAGGTAGTACTGTGTTTCTGTCCAATCTATTAGTTAAAGGCTATCTACAGTAACTGTCATCTTGAAAGAATCTAATTTCTCTTAATAGAGAAAAATTGAGATGAAGCCTAATATTATACATCTCAAAGATTCAAATGATGAAGAAATTTAAGAAAACTGAACTTGTTCTTCTGTGCCTGTTGAAAAGGCCATATATGTCAACATTCTCACATTGAATGGGTAACATTGCTTCTAAGAATAATGACACACGGGGAAGTGTGAGAGAGAAGAAATATAGTCACCTCTAACAGATTTTATCCAAATGCCCTCCATCCCATAACCTGCCCCTGCCCATGCAGGGACAGCACTGTTCACTGGGGGCAGATGGCACTGAAATACTCAGAAGGCACGTGCTGGGGAAGGTTCCCCTCTATGAGGTGTCCTTGGTACAGTCATAGAGATGCCAGAAATGTCCTGAGGACTCAGCAACTACTGTTACACACCATTTACAAAGAGATGTGCTCTGCTCTAGAGAGCTTGCAGTGCCAATAAGGGAAACAACCAGGAAAAGCAAGATGTCTGTAGTGACTTAGGTGGGTAGTAGGTGTAGAAATAGCATCCCCACACACCACAGTTTTGTCAGTTGAGAAATACACCGCTGTATTTCTGAGATGTACATCACACATGCAGCAAAGATTAGTTCTGTTCAAAGTTCTCCCATGGGCTTTTTCAGTAACCGTCTTTCTTCTAATTTCTGACCCTCAATTTCCAGATCTGCCATGTGACCCTTTATTGGTGTTGCTGTAAAGCTGAGCTCTCTATTGCATTTAATACATCCATCCTGTACAGCACAAGCTGTTCAGCATGAATGTATTGCTCTTCACTTGTCTCTCTCGTGTTCCCATGACACTATTGTTGACAGGTTTTGAACACGTCAGAGATGGAGAGGAGGAGAACGAGAAATGTATCAAACTAAAATCCCAGGCAGTGAGCTTTCTTGCTTCTGAAACCTCTTTTTGCTTTGTGTTTGATGAGAAAGTTCATTTATTACCCTGGTTTTAAGTGAATTGCCTATTCTACCTTCAGGATCCTAATTGCTTTTCAGGTTGTGTATATCATTAATACTGTGTCTCTTCATTTTCTAGCTTAGGTAGTAATCGAGCATTCAGTCATTGTTATACTCACCATTCTGCCAACATTTATTAAAATGAAGCAATTAACTATTGTCTTAAATGGAGTTTAGAGGTAAGGCTCATTAGTTTTAGACCCATTACAATTAAGTGGGATGATAAATGTAAAATTATTTTATGGCAACTTTGTACAGAAACCTTGTTTGATTATGCAGTGTCAATGTTCACTTTGTGCTGAGCTTTTGCAGTCCATCTGGGCCCATTTTATAAAAATCCAAGTCATTACATGGAAATTCTTATAACTGGGAAACCTCCATCCGCTCACAGATTGTGTTTGACATCGGAGCTGTCCTGACCCACATCCAGTACAAGGCAGCACTGCCTGGTGACAGATCTGCCACCTTCTGAAAGCAGCCAGATCTTGCAGTTTCGGGAGTCATTTTCTTCTCTATATTGGCCCCTTGACATCTGCTTTTCCCTGTCACTGCTTACTTGTGCAACAGTTAAAAAAGGCCCATTAATTAACATAAGGAGATTGTTATTCTTTCACTGCCTGGAGAGTCTCAGTAACACTGTGTTACTGTAAGTGCTGCTCTCTCCAGGTTAGCTGGTTGTGATATTTGATGTCCTATTAGGAGACCCATGAACTCTTCAGGCTATGGTCCTCAAAGCATGTAAAAAAAGATTATTCAGAAAGAGCATTTGGCAAAACACTAAGGCACTCCCACGGCTGACAAAAAGTGGGACCCTTCTGGACAAGACCTCCAAATCCAGATATCTAAAGCAAAGGTCTGTCACACAGAGTGTCCTGATTTCAGAAACTAATTTCCCCCCTGAACTCAGTTCAGCTATGAACCTTTAAGATGAAGGCTTTTTCTAATTAAGGTCCTTAATGCAGATCAATGTAACAATGTCATTACGTGTTCAAGAACAAGGCAAAGAGCTGAGGACTCCTGATGAGGTCCAGAAGGAGTACTCAGGCACATGATTAAGTACCTTGCTGAATGAAGGCCTCAAGATCTAAATATACCCATCCAGGCTCCTCAGAGGCCTTGTACCACATCAAATCAGACCTGGACATGGTAGAGCTGCTTCACTCCTTGAAAGATTCTCCTTTAACACATAACTTCCAGGCCAGTAGTTAAACATATTCCCAAGTTTGGCTTGGTCTTTCTTTACTGACACAAGGGGAAGGACTGTTATTAACTGGTAAGATAGAAGAGTCTGAGGAAAAGATAAACAATAATCATAGTCACAAAAGACCTGCTTAGGGCATAACTCTAAACATTACAGCTTTCCTGTACTTCTGGCTAGCAGCTGAACAGAGCACTTTGAAGGTGTCTGCAGTTCTCAGAGATGAGCAATTCTTGTCGAGATATCCAAGTGTACTCACCTTTGCAGGACACTTCTTCTGTTGCATCTTTTGTGTCATTTGAGAGATAAATTGCATCACCGCCTTGCTTATACTTGTTTTAGAAGATGGAGGGAAGCCATTAGAATAGGGAAGGAAGGATCTGGATCTGACTGGCTCCACACATCGCTAGCTTCCTCCCCTACCTTTGCAAGAAGATAAAAGGGACATAGTTGGTAAATGGCTCTTTGAAACCTGACAGGTTTTCCTCTTAGTTCATGACAGCGTTAAGAATCCCCGTGGTGGCTGCAAAAATGCTGCCATTGCTGTCCTTGCTCTGATCTGCTCATGCTTGTGAAGCCACACTGCTAAAACCAAGGGGATTCTGGCTTCTACCTGCGTGGAGGTCGTGATCAAATACCTGAGAAATGCCTAAGAAAAATTCTGAGTCACAAATGATCTTGTTCATCACAGAAATGCCACTGGCAGACAAGGAGGACTCAGTTCACTCAGAAATCCTTCAGTGACTCCCCAAGTTGGACAGGGGAGCTGTATCAGGTCCTCAGTGGATGTCCAAGCTGTGAATATGTGTTCTGGGGTATCAGGTTAGTCATGTCAGCTTCTGTAGAGAAGGAATTGTTTGAGTTTCCAGAAATAAATCTCATTTTGGAGTCTCTTCTAGAATCACAGTTGCTTGTTAGCACAGCTGTGCAAAGCCCCGTGTTTTCAGTTCATTAGCCAAAATGAAAAACAGAGCAGGGAGCCGTGGGAAAGAGGAAAGCATTTATCTCAGTTGAAAGTCAAAACCTTTGCAAATGGGAAAGTAACAAATAATTCACGTCACATTGGATAAAATCTTGTACTTGGTCCAAAACAAAATGCTTATGTGAGGAGTTTTCTTAATGTTTGAATGTTTAATAACAGCAGTCAAATGAAATTAAATCTGACTTTGAATGAAGGCCTCTTCTTTTAAAAAATGCCAAAGCAAGAGGTGGGAAGGCAAGCCAGAAGCCTGCAAAGTGCCAAAAGCATCACAGAATCATTAAGCCTGGAAAGGACCCTGGTCTGTTCCTCATCTCAGGGCAGGGCCAGCTCAGATCTTCTTACTTGAGTCCATGTTCAGTTGAGTTTTGAATGTCTCCAAGGATGGAGATTTCACTATGTGTCTAGGCAACAATTAAGCAAGATGGTTATGGAGTACTGATAGACAGACTTCTACAGGAGGGGAAATCAGGAATGCAGACACATGATGCACCAGCCACCTGCCACTGCTCAGCAACAGGGTGACAGTCATACTGTTCAGCATTCAGCGTATTTAACAGTCTGGGCTGCTCTATAAATGAGCAATATAAATGGCTTTCTCAGACACTCCAAGAAAATCAGATTTCTAACCCAGAACACATGGAGTTAGTGAGTAAGGCAGAACCTGTACTGCGCACAGGTCACATCACTGTAGCACCTGGACACCACACCAGCTAATGGTGCTGATTCTCAGCACACGAGTTTCACAGGGAGAGATGGTGCCTTTGGAATACTGCAGAAGGATCCACTATTCTTTCACTAGATTTGCAGACAGAGCTTATAAAATGCCAAATGTGACCCACTGTAAGGTCAAAAAAGACAGTTCAGAGTTGTCCAGAACTTGACAATCAAGTATTGGACATGATATAAAACTTATCCCTTTGGTTTGTAAAAACCTCTCCCGGAGATCCTATCACCCTAACCAGTTTTCAGTGATAATTTTTTCTATAAATTCAAAAGATTCCATTTGGTTGGTGGTTTGTCCAGTTAATAGTGATGTGTAATAAGAAATAAAATTTAAAATAACAATATAAAACCAAACACTCGCTGATTAAACAAAATACTTTTTGTATTTTGTACTTGTAAACAAGTACATTATTTCAAAATATTCTGTGTTAAGGGAATAAAACCAACCCACAAACCACAAACAAATAACATTGAGCTTGTGTTTTCATCATAGTACCAGATTAAATTTCAAATCTGAGAATGCTTCTTGGGTCAGGAATTTTGATTTTCAGCTTGTTCTCATTTCCTGGGAGAGTTAGTGAGGTAGCAAAACAGACTCGAGAGAAGCTACAGATACTCCAAAATCCTGTAAGTAATATTCCAGGAAAGGTACTTTGCAATTTCATTTGGGTGGTACAGTTTCAATGTAATCAAGAAGCAAATTTGTGCCTTTCTGGGGAACTTTCACAGAATCAGTCACTGCCATTCTTCAGCATCAAATCCTCAGGAGCCAGCAGATTCATACTTTCGGCAAATAAATAAGATCAACACTGAATTATCGGCTCCAGCAGTAAAATTCCAGGCAGCAAGCCTCATTCCTCATGTTTGGAAAGGGAATTTAAACAAATGAAATTCAAAGCATCTGACTTACAGTGCCACCCTGCAAATGACCTATAACTCCTGTAAATCACTCTCAATTGCCAGCTTACTGGAGAGTTTCTGCTCACGATACACTCGCAGTAATAAAAAAAATCTACTAGCTGCACATGTAGGAAGCCCAGGTCACCTGCCTTCACCCACCCATCCTGTGTTTACCCAGAGAATGGCAGCGGGTGCACTGATTTACCAGATAAGACATGACCCTGCTTCATATCTTGCTCAGAACAGAATGCCTGTGATTAGGAGCTATCTGTGAAATGTTCAAAGTGAATTGAGACTTAACGGTCTCATCTGACTCCCTAATGGTCTATAATCCGTCCTCATGGGAGTTGAAATGAGTTGATGTGACGTAATTTGTAATTAGGCAGCTTGAATAGCAGAGAGCCTTCAGCTAGCTGGGTAAATCCTGCTTTCTCCAGGGAGTGCATTTCAAAGAGTGTAAGGAAAAACAAAACAAAACAAAAAAGCAGCAAAGCAACCACAGGGTTTCCAACATAGTCAAGAAACAGCCATTATGCTGCTCATGGCTCCTCTCTTTCCTTTATCCTTGCTTGCTGCAAATAGCCTCTTTCCTGGGAGGTTCCCTGTGCTCAGTAATGTGGCTTGTTTCCAGAAACAGTGGTATCAGTGATGTGAATCTCCCAGTTGTGGCTCTAAAGAAAAGGAAAGCAACATTACATTTGTTCAGATCCTCATTTCATGCCTATTTAGATCACCACTGACTTCAGTAACCCTGAAATAATTACAGTCCTGTTTGTAGCAGATTTAATCATTGGTTGTCACTCTATTTTAAACATTAATATCACAATTTATTTATTTTATATGATCTGTGAATTTGTTTCTATGAATGGAAGACCCAAGTGCTTTCTCAGGATTGAAAAGGCCTATTTTTGTCTTCTTTCTCTTTAGTTTCCTGCTACAACTCAGAAAGAGCTGGATCCTACATCTCCTGACTCTAAATCCTTCCTAGCATCCAGGGGGGTCTGTGTCAGGGCTCCTGGGGATCTGAGCCTTGCTGTGGAAAGGACTGTCTCATATTGCAAGTTCATTTTAAGTCACTCCATTGCATTTTCACTGTTCAGCCTCCAATGCAGGATTATCTTCACCCATCTGTTATTTATCCTACCGGTTATATGACCTGTGGATCATCCAGCTTTTCTTTTAAAATCTCAATCTGTTTATGTCCATTCATTACTTGCAGCTGATCTGTCAAAAAAAAAAAAAAAAAAGCCACCATGCAGTTTTACCTGAATAGTAGTAAGATGCACAAGGTACAACAGAATTCCTTGTGCACGCACCTCAGCTGCCCTAAGTGTGTGATCTCTGTGTTACACGGGGGCAGCAGAAGCTGGAAGAAGCACACAACTGCTGCAGCCCCTGAGGAGGTCCAGGTGGCCATGATGTTAGATTTTTCTTGAACAAACACATACCCATTACTGTGAGCTGAAAATTGATAGATAGTAGAAATTTTCACAGTTTTTGGTTCTTTTTTTTTTTTTTTTTTTCTTCACTGACCTCCATAAGTTGCACTCACAATCACCTAATACTGCCAGGGCATGAGCACACAGCCTTGCAGACATACTCGTTGACAATCAGTTGACTTAAGGTGCATTTTTGCCATCATTACTGAATTGCTGTACTTCTTTCTGGGTTGCAGAAGGGTTTTGACCATGCCTATTCCTGCTGAGACACATGGTCAATGTTCTAGCATTATGATGCAACCTTTGAGCAAAATGAAAATTTCCCCCCAGTAGTTCATTACACCCAAATAGCTCTAATCCAACTATAGCTATTGTACCTGGAACATGAATTAACACAAAACTGTACCCCAGACTCATGGTACACAGTGGTCTAACAAGTTGTTTGCATGAAGTCTCTTCTGTCTTTAAAGACATTTTTCCTGTCTCTTCTCATACTAAATAATTTCTCAAGAGGGAGACTGAAAATAAGATATTGCTGCTACTGATACACACTTTGCATCATATTGCATCTTTAAAGCTTTATCCAGGGCTGTGTCCTATTATGTTGGGAGCTGTAAAAGCAGAAGGAAAGTCACTGTTGACCTCAGGGAAATCAGTTTTTAATACCATAAAACAAGTAGCTGTGAAAACTTGGGGCTGGCAATGTCTGGGAGCATGGTGTACAAACAGAAAGAAGAAGCTAATGGAAGTAGTTCAGCCAGGAGGGGTATATATGGAAAGTTAAACCCTTATTTTTTTCCATTCTAACTCTACTGCAATCCCTTGTTTAAGCTGCTGTAAAAGCAGAATTGGTCTCAACTGTTTTGTTTCCAATCCCATGTAAGATATAATAAAATTATTAGGTTTCAAATCCTTTGAATTCTTTAAATTCTTTGTCCTTGTAAAACTGTTGATATTACCTGGTGCTACAGCCATACTCTGGTCACATCTGAAGATACTAGACTAGTGACTTACTGTTTGCTGAAGGCTACCACAACCAGGTCATGGAGCAAAGACTTCTACACAAAACTCAGCGTGGTACTCATAGTTGTACTCCCTGTCACTCCCCTTTCATGTGTGTGTGCAAGCTCTTGCTACCTAAAGGACAACTATTGATAGCCCTGGGGAAATCACCATGGTGCCAGCATCAGCTTTGCCCTTCAGTGACAAAGGATCGATGGATAGAGAAGAAAAGACAGAAAGTGATGGTAGGAGATATTACTCATGTTTCAGGTGGGCTCTAACTGATGAACTCATGGGAATATCTTTATTGCACATGAGGCCAGGCATCCTCTTCCAGGTTTGGGAAGGAAGCAGGAGGCCAAGACAGGCTGCTGGCTTCCTCCAGGCTTGATTGACTCCATCTCTCCAATCCTGCAATGAGAAATATTGTCCTAAATGGATGAAAACTGGTAGTCTAAACAGGTTATAATGGGCCACCCTTGGAAAAGGACATGCTGCTGGCTCTGCCTGTTACGTGACACAGAAATAACAGATATATTTCTGTTCTGAGAAATCTTAGCTTGCTACTGACAGAAAAAGAGGATTCATGATTTTAGTCTCACAGCTGCAGGAGGATCCAAAGCCAGTGACTGTCCTCATGTTCCCAAAACCTTTCTTCACAAAGATGTGCCTCAACATGCTGATTGTTGCTCTTGGAAAGGAAAGGAACCTCACATGTACCCTTCCCCTTTATTGCTTCTGTCTGTGTAGAGGCAGATGAGTTCTGGTAGCCATCAACAAAAACACATCTGAGGGGAAGAAAAATACCTTTTCCACAACACCAAACCAAAGGCAACTTTTTTTTTTTTCTTCCCTAGGCTGAATTTACAAGCCATTACCCATCAGATCCAGATTATTACCAGATCTGTCAAGAGAAAGGACACAGTGTAGGAGCATAATTCCACCGGGAAATGTAAAATGGCAACAAGTTGGTCCCTCTACAATATGTCCAACACTTAATATAAAATGATGTACAACTAACCTGCAATGAGTTCTGTGCAAGAACTCTCATCTGGGATGCTTGTTTGTCATTTTCTTGCTTGTTCAGAAAAACAGCTTCTTATTAAAAAAATCTTTTTCTTTCTTTTTTTTTTTTTTCCAGCACAGACTAATGAAGAAGCTGAGTAATTCAGCTGCTAATGTGATCATGGGGGGATATGTTTCATCATTTATGATGATTCTGTGGTGTTTATAAGTCCCTCTCATTTACTTTACATGCCACACTCTTTAGAACATGTAACAAGTGGTTTCAGGCACTTCTCTCTGTGAAGGATGAAATGTTGACTCAGTGACCAAGTCTTCTGCTCTTTGATTTGCTCTCTGTCCTCAAATCTTTGTGCCCTTCTCTCTTCCATTTGCTTTCTCCTCACATGCTCAATCTCTTCCCAAAACTTCGTTTTACATTCCAGTTTTGATTAATCTGTGCTGGTGCATGCTTAATGCACCCAGCAAGGCTCAGGGACACTGGAGGAATTTCCTGCAAGCATTTGCTCTGTGTTCCTTCAGCTGTGATTTCAGCTCCCAGACTGAAACCCACACTAGCTGTGACAAAGTGGCTAACAATTGCAGCCGCCTCCATCTTTCCTTCTTCATGATCTTCTTGTCTTTTCTTCCTTCATTATCCTTTGTTTTCTTGCTCTGAATTGAGGTGTCTTGCTTACTCTTTATTCCCAGATCTTTTCTCCATTGCTAATCCTGCGTTCCAAGCTATTGGCTGCTTTTATTTCTTTCATAGCTTCCTTAACTGAAGCGGTCTACTCCCTCAATACTCAAATACTTCTGAGGGAGAGAGCAGTATTTGTATCAGTTCACTACCTAAGCTAACTTTAGAAGCCATTACCCATCACATCCAGCACATTACCAGGGCTGCATTCACCTGCTTCCCTAATAACCTTATCACCTCTCTGGTTCCCTTCTCCTCTGAACAAATTGGGAATGCTGATGATAATGATGAATTCAAATTTGTATTTCCCCAGCCTTTTTTTAGGCTTGCTCTTCACCCAGCTTCAGCTTCTCCCTGAGCACTCGTTGGCAATTTCTTCTTTGGTCTCTAGGTCTCTGTTCCCTCCCCATTCTCCCTGATACTTTCATTGCTTCTGATGTTATTTCTCAGTCTTTTACAACACTTTATGTCCTGTAGTCTCCCACAGTAATAACTCTCTTACTCTCCTTGCATCCATGCTTTTTTCTTCTGCTTTTTGTATTGTTTTTTTCTCTATCAGTTCTGTTCTGTAAGTGATGCCAACTCCATTCCTCTCTTCACAGTCTTAAGAAATCACCCACATGTTCAGTCATGCAATCAGCTTTCTCTGCCACCTCTCCATCATGTTTCTTGGCATCCTAGATGCATTATGGTCATCTCGATTCTCCATACACAAAAACTAAGCAGGATTGTGGCTGAGGAACAGCTTTCCATGGGAGAGCCTTGGTGTTGAGCAGTTTTCTGTGCATTTTGCACTTCCGTGTAAATTCAGATGAGTTATTGTAAATAAATATTGACAAAAAGGCATTTTATGGGTGACCCAAACATTTGTAAAAGTTAGGTCATAGGCAAGCACATCTTTACAATAGGGAGGAAGTTTTACAGCAGGAATTTTCCAGGGCCTGCTAGACACTATGTCCTATTAAGATGATCTGTTGTAAGCACTGTTCCTCCCTTAGGATACAGTAAAGAGTCATTCCTTATCTATTATTTACAGTGAGCTCTAGCCTGAGTAAATATATATGGTAATGCTGAGTGTGTCATTTCGCACCTCGCTGTATTCACGTCATTTTACTTGCTGTGGTAATACTCTTGTTTGCAGTGGGTGTTTCATCAGAATATCCTTCATCAGGGCTAGTATCATCTCTCAGAGTGTAGTGAATACATTTTCTGAGGGATATAGAGAAAATTGAAATAGGAGAGGTTTGGGTTGGTTTGGGGTTTTTTTTGCTGTGCATTATACAGGTACATTACTGCTTTTTAAAGCATTTTTATTTGAAAATCAAGTATGAAGGAAATGACAAATTCCCTCTGGACTTCCTGCCATTAGATTATTTTAATCATGCAGCAACTTCATCCTCATTTTGAATACAAAGGGCCTGATTTTCTTTAATGTTAAAGATGCCCAGGCACTCTCTAGCCTGAGCAAAGGAGTGCTACCAGGAGCAACCTTGCTTCCACCAAGCTGCCAGCTTTCATATGGCTGGGGAGAAGGGGACAGCTCTGGTGACCAGACATCCCCAGTGGGCAATGCCAGACCAGATGCTGAACTTTAGCAGTTTTGCAGATGGAAGGTGAGGTTGGAAGCTCCTGGGACCACAACCCTTCAGAGGGGCTTGGGGTCCCTGTGGGTGGGAGCAGCCCGTGGTGACTCCATGTGCTCAGCGATGGTGATTGGCTGCAGTGTGGGTTTGTCCACACAGGAGAAAGTGGCACGGGGCTGAGCATCTGCTCTGGTTTTGCCAAGATGTGCAAATCAACTTTTCTACTGAGCTTTCTTAATAAAACTCTCTCTGAGTTTGACAGTAACTGTACAACCTTCTCTCATTTGGGGATGGTATGAAGAATTAATCGTTCCTCAGCCAATTTTTTCTTCTCCTCCGAAAACACACAGAAAAATGTATTTGATGCCACTCTTGACTGCTGCACTCACAGAATGAGGTAGGTGAGCACAAACAGGCAGTGCAGCTGCCCCACTGCACTCGCCCAGCCTCCAATTGTGCCCGGTCCAGGGAACCCCTAGGACTTGGGTGGCACCTTTTACAACAGAAATGCTATAGATTTTTCTCCCCTGAAGTTGTAAAGTAACTTCTTTAAGTCTGTGCAAACATTTGCAATATCTGTACCTCCAACAAAACTACCACAGCTTAAATATGAATTGTGCAAAAAGTACCCACTCTTTTTTTTTAATCCTGCCACCTCACATCATCACTTCATGAGCTTTAATTCCTTTATTATGAGGCCTATGTGCAGTCATCACCTTGCCACTTCCACCGTGACCTTCACAACTTGTATCTCTGCTCAGTGGTTCTACTCAGTCTAGTCACTTGTATGGAATTAATTTCATACCTCTGTTCACCTTTGTGACCTCTTCTGAGCATTCTCCAATTGTCTGTATCCTTTTCAAGAAGAGGCATTAAAATTGCAGGTGTTATTTTAGATGTGGGATCATTTAATGGATTCATATAATGGCATGGTTATGTTTTCTGTTCTTTTATCTATTGTTCTGCCTTTTTTATTTTTCTTTCATTTTTTGATTTCCATTGAGCATCCAGCTAATAGTTGCATGAAAGTGACTTTTCTAGCCTCAGATATTTTTCTTGAGTGGTAATAACTAGCTCAGAGCCCATCATCATGTATGCCAAGTTTAGATTGTGCTTTTTTTGTTGTTGGTTTTTAAACAAAGTGCATCACTTCACACTTAGGTGTAAAATTTCATCTGCCATTGTATCATGTAGTCAGATAATACTGTAATTCTTCTGCAATTCTTCACAGTCAACTTGCCTTTTACAACTATGAATAATAAAATACAAACAAGCTTCCCCACCTTACTGATAAGACTCTTCCCCACATCCTTTATGGGTAATTTAAAAAGTGCATATACTGGAACCATCTGTAGGACAGCACAGGAGACATACCCACACATTCCTGTCTTTTTATTCCTACCTTTCAGCTAGCTGCTCATCCATGCAAAGACCTTCTTCTTTGTATGTGAAAACAATTAACTTTTTAAAGAATTTCTGGTAAAACAGTTTCTCAAAAGCCTCTAGGAAGTGTAAGGAAATCTATCATCTGAATAGAGTCCCTTGTCCACAGACAACATTCCATCAAAATACCCTAATAGCCCAGTACAGCTTGATCTTTTTTTTACAAAAACCTTGATTTTTCCTAATATAACCCTGTTTTCATCCTCACGCCTGCTAGTTTTGTTCCACACTACAGCTTCTACCAGTTTACCCAGCATGAATCGTATCCTTCCCCAAAGCTCCCAATCCTTCTGTGACCGTCTTAAACTGGCACCATGTTTAGCCATAACATGGCCATCTACTTTTCTGGTATTAAGAAAGTTTTAAACAAAAGACTAGGTATCACCTAGTAGCTCACCTACTTTATATTTCAGTACCTTTAGATATATCATCTAGTTTATGCCTTCTGTAATACTTCACTAGGTAAGTGGTTTTATTTGGTTTTATTTTTTCTAGGAGCTCTTATTATGCCTTGATCATCTTTCAGCACCCCAAGCTTCTTACAAATTATACATCTGGAATGGTTATTCAAAAATTTAAACAAGAATGTTATTATTATTTAGTATGGGGTTTGATTTACATTCTGCTTGTGCATTTAGTCTGATAGAACATACTTTTTTTTTCTTTTGGCACAGCCTCAGCTATGCAAAAATCTGTTGGTTTTTTTCTAATAACTTTATCTTGTTCTCTAATCGTGCTGGCATTCCTTCTGATCAAAAAAAATGCAATCTAATTATATAAATCATATACATTTTATTTGTATTGCATTTAAACAATTTAAATATTATCTAAGCTGCATGCCAGCTTTTTTACCTTTTCGGATGAAACTAAAAGGTAAAAGAGTAAAATGCTGCGGGCAGACTGGGGATTGAATTCTCAGTCACTCAGACAGGGGATTGATTAACTAATTCTCTAAGAACAGTGACTTTACAAGGACTGTATAATCTGGGCAGGTTATACATTCACATTAACAGAATGCACTCCTCTGTCAATTGAATTCAGGTCTCTCCACAAGAAACTGTTGAATGGTTCACCCCTCTGCCTTTGCAGCCTGTGCTCAAATCTCTGCTCCACCCCAGCCCTCCTGAGTAGAAGGTGATCCATTACAGCATGTAGAGGTTCTGCTCAAGTGAAGTAGCAAGAAGGGTACCTTGCCTCTCTTGGGCTGTTGTGCATGGACTGAAAAACTGGGTGTTACTCTGAAAAATAACTGGTGACAAATCCACACATGTGTCAGGTCTGTGGCTTGATTAAAGAGAGCAAGAAAGTAACAGGTGAACAGGTAAAGCAAATGATGGTTCAGATAACAGGTAATTGGTCCCTCAGATAGATTTAGATGGCACATCTGAAGCACCTGGAAGAAAATTCTGCATCCTCAGTGCCAGAGAGCTTGAAATGGGGGAGCAGAAATAGAGGTGAGCAGGTTGATAATGGTCTGTTTGTCTTCTATGCAGCAGATGCTCTGTTTTCAAGACTCGACTGAGGCAGTGATAGGGTCCTGGAGTCTCATGCATTGTGATTTCTGATAATGTTGTTCAGTTGATTAACTAAAGCACATTGATCAGAAAGCTGTAGTAACTTCAGGCTCCTTAACTTGAACAGGGACCAGGGAGACAGAGGTATGTATGAAACAGTTATGCTGGTTATACATCTGTAGCTTTCCTTATCTGCAGATCTTGTTTCCAATCCTAAATCTAAACCTATGGATTACACACTTCTTGTCTTTAAAAGATAATGAAACATGTTATGTGGTTTAACAGACCCTGCTAGAAGCTGAATATAGTATCTCAATGCCTCAATAGTATCTTACAGCCTTGGTAGCATCTCACAATCAATTTATTATATAGATGCACTTCTTTTCCTTCAGGAAAAAAAAATACTCTTGAGATCCCCAGGAGCGATGTTTTGGGGAGAACTAGACAAGAAATGCTATTATATGATCTTAGAACTTTCATCAGTTTATTGGTTCACTTAGTAATTTTCTTTTGCATGGTGAAATTTGTGTATTAGAAATAAGGAGTGTGTGTAGCTAAACACTGCTGAACCACAAAATACTGACCATCTCCTAAAATAGTTACGCCATACTAAGATAAAAAGCACTTCATAAGAAGCTGATTATCCCTTAAAAAAATACAGCTTTTGCTTAGTAAATCTTTGGAATGTGTGGAAGCTCTGCAGGTAATAGCTCAGATAAACTAGTGAGTAACAGGATAACTTTACTGTATTATCTCATTGTATATACACGGGCTGCTTAGCAGGCCTATGGAATAAAATTTTATTATCTAGTATACAGCCTTTATAATCAGGCTACATCTAAAGTTCTCCACTGCTGCAGGGTCAGACTGTGATGAGGACTCTTGAATATATGACCTGTGTAACAATGGAGCAGCAGGAATTAGTAACATTATAAAATCAGTTATGAAGTACTTATCTTAAACCTTCTTTGAAGTCAGAAGGATTTTTAATGCAACAGTCCCTTGAGTTCCTTTCAGTCCTTTCAAGACTTACTACTTTCTTCTTAAAGCTGCTGCTGACAGTTGGGTCAGGTAGCCCTACTTCTTACATATCAAAGACAAAAGGCTTTCATTTAGCTGTTCACAGGGAGTTTATACAGGGAGTCTAAACTGTAGATAGTCTTTAAGCATGTGTGCAGAAGCAGTGTTTCTCATCTGCTGTTGTTGCTGAAGTTCTTCTGAATAAAGTGCTTGTAGGCCATAAATTTGCACCATCAGATTTTGTTGTCTTCCCTTTCAGTCAACTCAATAAAACTTCTCCTCTGGTGGAGAAACTAAGGGACTAAACTTTGAATTTCCAAAAATATAGAACTGAAAACAGTGAGTTTAACTTCTTTGCAGTAGCAAGAATGACTTAATTAATCTAAACTGCAAAGGGATGAGCCATATTGACTCCCAAGATACCATAGCATGAACATTTGGACTGCAGCTATGTGTCTGCTCAATTGCAAAGGGTTCAGGTGGCCTCAATGTAAACGGAGAAGCAGGGGCTTCAGCTGCCACATAGTCAAGGGTCCATATTTCCTCCTGGGCAATGCTGAAATGTACATCTTGTACATTTTGCAGTAGATGCAATATGTTCAACACATATCAGAGTCTATGTGCCTGTGCTGTAGTACAGCTGATGTGTTACACATCGGACAATATCTGAATGTTTTGGACATATCTATTTTTCTCCACTAAAGATGCATTTCCAGAAGAGGAAAGAAAGATGATGACAGATGCCAAATCAGAAAGCTACTGCCCCACTTACTGGGTTTGTTCCTGCTAGTTCTTAAACCATATTTTATACTGCATTAATTTGAAAAGGTTTAAAAATGAAAGCTACAAAAATCATTTTAGTGTTAGAGAAAGGTGTCCTAAACCAGAACACTTAGGTTCACCCATCCAGCTAATGGAAGAGATTAGAATCAACTCAGATTGTTGTTGTGGGAGTACTGATGTGCAGTACATCAGTTCTTCTGAAAGGGCTCTTTAACCCAGAAAGAGATAAAAAGAACCAGTGTCTGGAAGTAAAAACAAAGCTAAATTTGAAAGAAGGACGTGTTCTGTATTAGCCTGATGATGTAACTGATGGAAAAAAATCCCAAAGGAAATGACAAATTTTCCATTTGTTTGTCCTTAAAGCCAGCACAGCTTTCTGGAATAAATGTGATAATCAAACAGAAATATCTGGGCTAAACAACTTTATCTGTTTGTGAGCTGGAATAGTGAGGGACACCGAAGAGGTCAAAATAAGGGATCTAATGATCCATTTCATATTTGAAGTCCTCTGAGTTTGTGAAGCTGATTTTGTACCTGGTTTCAGTAGGGCTGTAGGGAGGTATGAGTTAGCCCAGCTGTGTGATCAGGCCTTATTATTTATTTGTAATTAGGCAGATGGTCATTGTCACTTCATGTAATACTCAGCAGCCCATTTCATTTTTAGGAAATGGTGCATTACCTGGCAGGGACAGCATGTTTTTAATGCAGTTGTTTTTGACCACATAATGAGATGGCCCTGAGCAGGAGTTTTAGTTTAAGCTCTCAAAAGAAAAGGGTACCAGAGAAGAATTTCATCCCAGTTTGAACCGAGATTACTTGAGCCTGCTTCCAATATGATTTCTTTCTTTTTCTAAAGAACATAAATCCGCTAAGATTAGGGATGTCTTGTGCATTAAGTCAGTGATACCATCAACACAACTTTGCCAAGACTTTTGTCTTCATCTCCATTTACTTTAACAAGTTGCCACACTGAAATAAGATGCATCTTGGCAATGTAGGATTTCACTACTTAACCCTTTGAATATTGTCCATTCCTCAAAAAGCAACTTCTCATTTTCTGAAAGAAAAAGGAGCATCTCCCAGAAATCAAACAAATTAGGAGGAGATAAAGAGTACCATTGCCATTTTTTGCATTTTTAGTCCTAGTAGAAAATTAAAGTGGAATTGTTATGAGCTGTTCTCAGATCCTCCAATACATTTAACAAAAATGTCATCTTGCTTTTTTCCAATGGGTTGTAATAGAAAAAAATTGCACTCTAGCATCAATAGGGAAACCTGGCCCTATTTCAATGCTGTCTAAACAACCGCTTATGATACATTTGCTGAAAAATTATATATATGCTTAAATGTGTAGCATTTTAACATGTCCCAAGACAAATTGCATTCAGCCTTTTTTTTTCTCAAGCACAATGAGAGTTTGAAGCAAGATGATGTGTAGGTTCATATTTAACACTTCCCTCCATTCAAAATAATTAACCAAAATGCCTAAGAGTAGTTGGCTCAGCCACGGCTGGTACTGGGAAGACAATGGGAGACACAAGAATAAACCACACTGAGATCAGCTTCCCCAGCACCAGTGAGACCACCCACAAAGACCAGCAAATACATAAAGTGCTTCTGACCTAAGGGAAGGGTGCAAAGAGCTGCTGCTCTCCCTAGCACAGTGCTAAGAAGAAAGATTTGCAGTCTTTGCCAAGCCAGCACTGCAAATCCTGCCTCTTTCCAAAGGTGGTGTCCTTGGAAACCACTTATTCCAGCATTATCCATTATCATCCTGTTGTATTAAGGAAGTTGCTATTTTGCCTGTCTTTTGTTAGGAAGATATGTGATGATAAAGCTTAGGTTTCCATGTTCTTACTTCTACATCTATCACCACTAGAATAATAAAGGTACCAAAGCTTAATGCTGGGAGATTAACATTATTGAAATGAATAGCAACTGAGCCTTCTCCATCCAATTTTATATCTCTCTCTCTCCACTTTTTCCTTCTTACTCTTGAGAGTGGAGCTCTGTCAATTATCAGGCATCAACTGAATCAGAAAGAAATCATCAAGGTCTGTCTATCTGCAGCTTTCCTTGTATTGCCTGTTCTCTTCCCTCTCTGTGCCAATCGCTGGCAGTTTTTTTTTACCACTCTTGTCTGTCACTGTCTACTTTATTTTCACTGGCTTTACAATTAATGCATCTGAAAGCCATGCAGGATGTTTCAGGTACCACACAGAGAGCAGTGAGCTCTCAAAAGTGAGGATAACAAATACACAGTGCAGGAAAAAAATAACAAAATATGATTCCTTCAGTGGAAAGTTTCACTCACGCTGTGAAACAAATTAACTCCTTTCTTCAGCTTTGAATAGAATATTTCAGGCTTAGAATGTCCCCACAGCTCATTTCTGCCTGGTTCAAAAGGTAGATTATGGACTTATTACTTCTGTTGCCTGCAGTTTCTATGTATATCATGTCACTTGACTTCCTCTCTTTAACTGTATTTCAGGTTGGGCACACTGGAACTGCAACTCTAGCGCTTACTCCATAATCAGTCCCAGTGAAGGGATGAGCCGCATACAAGTGACATCTCACCCCACGTCCCTAATTCTAGAGGAAGCAGCACCCAAGTCAATGTACCAGCTGCTGCAGGCATGAGTGAGAAGTGTTTGGCCCCATCTGCACCTTGTTCTGAATTAATCTTATCTAATTTGGGCATTTAGATGTGCTGGGAGTCCAATAATTTCTGCAGTTGGTGCAGGAGTCATTAGATCTTATTGCTCTACTAAGCACAGCAGGATCGTTGGCTTATTAGTTTTATAGCTTAGGGTGCTTTAGGTAAGTGCCTTTAATTTGAGGAGAGGGAAAAGTAAGGACTCTGGAACTTCACTCCTGAAGAAAAGGATTTTGGGTTTTTTTCTATAAGGAAAGTGGGCAATATTGCTTTAAGAACTACGTAAGTGAAACTGTGTAAGAAATATTCCTTTAACTTTCTCCTCTAACCTACATATGATAAGGGGAATAAAGTGTGAATACAGACCATACCTCAGGTAAGAGTACAGAGTAAATAAATTTACTCTAAGAAAGTCTGATAGTGGATATGTCCTGAAGAAGCCTGGTTAATATTGCTGCTGTAACATGTAGAAATGGACAGGTCATAAATCAACTTCATTGGAGCTGTAGGAAAAGTACCCGTGAAAACAGATTCTAATGCAGCTTCATGATGTCAGAATTGCATGAGAAACATCAGGCAGCTTAGCTGTAACTTCATAAGAAAATTGGATGTCTGTTTTCCCTAGACCTTGCCTTTTGTCCAAAACAGAAGTCACTATACTTAAATTATTCCCTTCAACATGTCTTGCATACTTAAAGGGCATACACTCATTTTGACATAGCCTGAACAAGCTCAATTTACTTCAGTGTTGCTGCTATGCAGGTGAAGATCTGTTGCTGAAGATATTTTTAGTAGAAAATTAATTAATACATTGTATTTGTAATGAACTTCACTCTGTGATGCACCTCGCTGTACTAAAGTGGTTCTAGCAAAATGTATTTAGAAAAATACTGTAGGCAAAAAGTCCATTGCAAATTTACTTTTAGAGATTTCTAATTGTGTTCATTTTCCTAAATGGCTTAATCTAGAAGATGGAAAGAGTAAAACAGGTGGTATATTTATCAGGAAAAAAAAAAATAATTCTAACCCTCCATCAGATTTACATATAGCCTACTATATATATCTATTATATTAATTGCTGAATGCGATGTTGAAGAAGCATCTAGTATTTACTCAGCCTATATTTGCAATTAATGGAGATCCGTGTGGTTATAACTATTATACCTCATTGACTATGTCACCATAATCACTACACCACCATTCGGGGTGTTGGAATGCTGGAATGATCTGGATAACAGGAAATCCCAGGTAGCACCAGCACCCTGTGATGAATGGAGTCATTCAAGCTTATTAAGTTTTGTTCCCTGCTGACCCCAGGTACATTCAGGCTGCGGTGTAGTCACTGGCCTTTCACTGGAGGAATCACTTACAAGCCAAGTCACAGTGCAAATGCATGGGACCAGTTCAAATATGGCCTTAGCTACTTGTTTGGAATTGAAATTCCAAATTCTTGTTTGGAATTGAAAAGACTTCGCTGATCCAAAACATTAGTTTGGGGGACAGGCTCACTGCTGTAAAGATCCTCAGGTTCTGCCTGTACCAAGGGATTCAGAGGTACTTTTCTAGTATCAGCCCCACATCCTGACTGCATGGCACTACCTGGCAAAAAACATCCTTCTCTCCTGTCCTTCATTCCCCATGGTCACAGGAGTCAGTGCACTCCAACCGGTCTCCAGATGACAGCCTGGCTGTCCTCACAACAGTCATAGCCTCAGTGTCTTGCACAGCTATGTTGTAGGTGATTCTGGCAGAGGGTTTCTTATCTTGGTTGTCATTCCCAGCAGGAATTAGGAAGATGCATTTGTCTTGATCCAGCATGGTTGGAACTAATGATCCCAGATCAAGCTGAGCTGATTGAATGTAGAACCATAGGATAGGGGTCCAGACCTTGATCCAACCCATACGAAGGGGGGATACTTATGCCAGTTCTAGATAGAGTGACATTTATTCTGACTAGTTTGTTTGGTTTTTTTTTTTTAATTCAAGTTAGCACAGTCCAAAAATGAATGGCCTTATTTCTGGCCCTGAAAATGATACAGCTGTATCTCCATGTGCTTCCTCAAACAGCCCAGTTACAGAGGAGCCAGCTCTGAAGCTCTGGCATGGATAACCCACAGCCAAGTGCACACAGCAGTGCATTTTTCAGAAAGGCGGGAATTCAGTGAAGTGTTGGCATTGCAGACTTCAGAAGAACACCTTTGATGTCAGCTAAGTAGCTAACCAAATGATATCCTCTGGGAGAGCAGACAATGTAGCTAAAATGAACAAAGACATTATGCGAAACCCAGAACAGTAATCCTCACATTAGCAATACAGATATTTAACAGGTACAGCTTTTCAGCTCTCCACATGTACAACTCCCCCTGATGTCACTGTGTGGAGGTTTGCACAAGGGTGGTGGGATCAAGTCTGTGGTGATCGGAGAATCTTTAAGTGGGAGCTGACTACTCTTTTTAAAGAGGATAGTGCACAAGTCAGCTGCTGTTCAGCCTCACAGAATACCAGGAAAAAAAATTATTATTTTTTGTTAGAAAATGGCTAATCAAAACAATGTTCCTAGTAGAGAAAGGTTGTCTCTTGGACAAAAGGGCTAAAACATGTATCTTTGGTGCAGCCAATATCCCAATGGCCAAACTTCTGTGCAGAAACCAAGGGAGAATGGCACTTCAGCTCAAGTGGGAATATGGGTCACCAGTTTCCCAGGTTTTGAGCTATTCTAAGGTTTCTCTGATGAATTTTCCTACATAAGATCTGGTTTTTGGTTGTTTTTTTTTTTTTACTGTGATCCTGAACAAAACCTTCAAAACCTCTTTTTGTGTGTGTAAAGTACACTGTTTTGTTTTTCTGGCCAGGCCAGGCTGTCAGTTCCTTTGAGGAGAGGAAAGAAGGAACCCACACAGCATATGGAAATAGTTGGCTGCACTGCTGTTCCCAAAGAAAGCTGTCTGGCTCTCCTAAAATACAGAGAGCCAAAGCATGTCAGGAGAAGTACTGAGGATTAGCACTGATATCTTGTGTTATTTCAGATGCCACACATTTTTTTCCTCAGGATAAGTCCTAAACACTCAGTAGAACAAGATACTTAAACATATACTTAAAATAGTGAGTATTCCTGTTTGAATCACTGAAATTACTCAGTCTAGTAACCTCAGAGATTAAGTTTGTATTGATATGCTGGAATGAAAGTGTAACCATGGCATCTCAGAGTTCACAGATACAGATAAACACAAGGTCCAAAGAATGAGTGCAAGAAACAGAACTCTCATTTTCTACTCCACTTGGTCATTATCTGGCTCCTTGGCTCTACCATGAGCCTCCCTAACTCTCTCTCTCCAAAAGAAAATTTGGCATTGTTCTAGGGCTATACTCTCCGGAGGTTATGCCCTGAAGGCTGCATGTGTAAGGCTCCCTTGTTTGCTTCCTTTTCTGAGAACGGTCTTCCAATAAGAATCATGGAATCATTGTGGTTGGAAGAGACCTTTAATATTATTGAGTCCAGCTGTTAAACAGTGCCAAGAAGCCCAGAGCCAGGTCCTATGTAGAGTGGACATTGTTGATCTTTACATTTATAGTAGATATGCTGGTACATTCACAGCCCCAAGGCACATGCTAAAACTGCATCATAGCCCTCAGTCTGAATCCTAATGTGGTTACTGTTCACAAACCACCTTGAGTTGTGTCTCCCCTAGCCCCTAAAACTCACTGACTCTTCAGGATCATTGCAAGGAAGAGAGATCTTGAGTCAGATTTATATGCAATGTAAGTGTCCTTGAACAGATTTGCCTTGAGCAATCTCATTCAGGTATGCACCTTTAAAGGTTGTGTTGAGCTGCATTGATTATGACTGCTCCCTGTCAATTGTATTTACCGGCAGCACTTGTCCTCAGCCGTGTTGGTGGCCAAATGCCTGCTGAAACACCAAGAAACCAAGGGTTTTGCAGCTTTAATTCAAATGCTAGTATGTCATTGAAAATTATCAGCAGCCTCCCTACTCCTGATTATCAAAAGGTCTTGGGAATAAATACTGCAGTGACAGCCAACAAAAGCTCTCTGAAAATCCCTCCTCCCTGCACTTTTCCTTCATCATGACTCACCTGGTGACCACTGACCCTCTGATTTAAGTGTGCAAGTTGTTAATGTAGCAATTATTGGAAAAGCTTAGAGCAGGGCAGGGACTTTGCCTAACAGCATGGTAGGGTAACTCAAGGATTTTGCTAATCATTTAAGTGGATTTACTACGTGCCTGGTTTTCTCGGTTCTCAGGAAATGTTAGCTGCAAGTGCAGTTTTAGATAAATTGAGGGGAAATAAAGGTTTTCAGAGATGATTCATCTGATATATTTTAGATGTCTCTTCTACAGTGAGATTATCATGTTTAGAGTCCATTGAGTGATAAATGAGATCTGCATGGACTAGAAAGTGAGCCCTTAATGTAACTGATAGGTAGACAACTCCACTGTAGATACCTATTGCTAGGTAGATGAGTCCCATACTAACCACCTGTCCCAGCAAATCCAGTCAATCTGAGCCCCAGGATTTTTGACTCACATGTGAGGGGTGAGTGTGTCTTAAACTGACAATTTGGGATCCCTCTGCTTACATTTCAGTAATAGTGCTGTCAACAGAAGGATGGTTGTTTCATTTAATGAAGCAATTGAGTACCTGCTCTGCAGATCTTATTTTGGGGAGAAAAGCAGTTGGGTATCCAAGCACTATAAATCAGTTTAATCACTCTACTTATCTTGGTATATGGAGTGGCTACAACAAAGCATTTAGCTGACCATCTTTCCTCAGCTGTCAGCTACTCTGGAGCAGTGAAGAGATTTCTATCCTTCAGAAAGAGCTCTGTAGCTGCCGGATGTCTAAAGCAATTCAGGGACTTGTCATAGGCTTTTCTTTGTGACAGCCGTGAGTGAAGTCTCACTACAGAAGGGAAGGAAGTGAACTCACTTCGCTCTTTTAGTATGGATGTAATCAGCATCATTACCCAAGGGAATTGAGCTGTAAATCTAATGTCAACTTCAAGGTTAGTATCATCCATAGGACTTCCTAGGGAAGAGACAGGTTCACTGTGATGAAGTATTCTGACTTACCGTATTACTGTATTGTTGTATTACTTTGGATTATGTAGCCCTGCAACTACATGAGCTGTTGCCTCCGTGGCAATTTGCTACCTGTGTCCCCTTATGAAGGTGATGTTGTGCACTGAAAATCTACACATCAGAGGAGGGGTTGAAGTGTTGGAGGCTAGGGTGTTAATCTGTAGTGCACCTTGGCCATCATAATCCCAAATCCAAAGGAGAGGGGGTTTTTCACAAAACAGCAATTTCAGGATGAATTTCAGTCCTAGACACTTCTTCCTCTGCAGTAACACCTTCCAGCCTCCTGCACAGCTTATGTGCAAGGCTCTTCTGCATGAGCAATGATGAGTGCTTGTGATGAGAGTTAACCAGCATCATCCAGAGCTGTGACCAGTGCCAGAGTTATCTGAGCTAGTGAATTCATTCTGTTCCCTTTGTCTTCCAACTCTTCTGGGGAACAACCCTCTCCTCTTGAGACTCCTTCAAGTTTCTTGGGGAAGTCTGAGGTCACAGATGTGCCCCTCTTTTTTTTCTCCAGATGCCTGTCTGTGAGTGGTGTGTATCTTCCCCTTCACTTCTACTTTTCTGTTCCTACAGTTCAGGGAGACTTTTGGACCCTTAGCAACCCCAGAGCTACAACGGTTTGTCAACACCACCACAGCTAAGCAGGCTTCTCCAGAAGACCTTGTGCTTACTCATGTCATAGAAGCTCATGTAGGAGGAATATGGAGTTTACCTACATATCAAACACATAGTAATCACAGACTCTTAAAGGTATCAGATTTTAATCCTGGCTTCACACTTTCTCATAGCTTCATGCAGTGTTATCTGCATATAGAGATATGTGACCACAACACTTATATGCATATGACTCGATTCTATAGGGTACAGTCTTTCACATTTCATAGTGGTCAGCAGTCCTCTCCCTTCTCTGTACTGTCTCCTGCCTCCCAGCATCGTGGGCTGATGACAGATGTCTTGAGCTGACTCCTTCTTGAACAGTCTTTAGGAGGGGTTTACACATGGCTTCAAAAAAAGGACCTGATTGTTGTCAAAACCTTTAAGCACAAGTTTAATGATGGCATACAGGTAGGAGTATAAACACTTGTTAAAACTCACGGTTCCTTGTTATATGATGACTGGGCATGAATTATTTTACAACAGTGGTATGTCCAAAAAAAGCCAGAGGTTTCTCCAGCACCACTATTTCCAAAAGCTGCATTTGTTTTCTTACCCCCTTCCTTATGAGCCCAAGGCTACACCTTTCTAAATGTCATTCTGGTGAAGGTAAGAATCTCAACACAGTCAGTGGCCTGATATTCATCATAACAAACACTGAGGAACTCCATTGAGCACAGGCTGCGAGTGGCTATAACTGTAGATAATACAGGACACTGGTAGGACCCCCTGTGGAACATAGTTTTATTTCACAGATCAAAACATGAGACAGAACAAAGTAATCATAGTGAAATCAATGGTGCTGTTAGCCAGAAAAGTCCCATGAAAGAGACATGGGAGGGGAGTTGGGTTTTTTTGTCCTCAAGAATTCTGAGAGCGGTTTGTCTTTAAGAATGAGACCTGGTGTATTTTACTGACACATCTCAATCCCAAATTGGCAAAAGTCTCCAAATGTTCTTTTCCCTTTCTATGCCCTTCCCCATCCATGTTCCCTTCCTCTTCTCTTTTTTCACCCTATCTGAATAACTTGGAAGTGAATACTCATATTTAAACACCTCTGATTGAATATTTTTCTATCCTAACTCAAATGAATCTGTCTCCAGTGCATTAATAAACTGCTTTCAAATCTGAATACTTGCTGATGTTGGGTGGGCATTACAAATTCCCATGCTGGAATTTTGCTGCATTTTCTAAATTCTCAGAAAATTCTCACAGCAATTCCTTGTCATATGACTGAAATGGTAGCAATGCCCCCAGTAAGAATATTCCAAGAGAACAAATTTTCCTCTTGTTTTATTCCCATGTAAACCCACAGGCAAAAATTGTCAAAATACTTCAAAGCAACACCTGGATAACAAAAGTTTTCAATTTTGCAGAGTTCAGTAAGTCCTCTCAGGATCAGCTTTCCCTAATCTGAAGCCTGGCTGTAATACATATTTATACACGTTGAGGCTCACCACTATGCAGCCAAATCATGGAAACTGCCATTTGTATATGGTACGATTTACACATGCAAGCACTATAGTTGTTCTTGTAAATAAACAGCTTGTAAAGGCACCTGAAATTATGTGCAGTGATAGCAGGTCTCTTTCCAGCCCTGCTGGCTTTTGCTACCAAATTTGGGTGAGAAATAGACTTCAGCACAGCTTTTGTATAGCCCTCTTCATCATAATTGCATGACTTCTTCCACTATCTTCAACTGAGATGCTGACTGTGCACCACAAGCTCTTGGACTATTAGCTCTGTTCTCGCTAAAAGAAGCTTAACATCTTACAGTTAGGCTGAAAAAATGGGTACTGTGCATGTTTCACTGTACCCTCCTAAGTTCAATTTCTGCTACATAAGGTCAATTTCTACTATATAATGCAAGTTACAGACTAGAAACTGCTTTTGTAGAAAACCAGATAATAGCTTCTTCCTAGATTGCTTCTTGGCATAACTTTATTTGGTGGCATCTCATCACAAAACTGATGGGGCTGTGCCTCTTTGTGGAGAGTGGATAATGAAGCACTGCAAAAAGGCCCTGCCATTGTTTAATTAGGAATAAAATACATTATTTGCTAAAACATAACATATGAGGCAGGAAAGAGATTTGCATGAATGTATGAGCTGCCCAGTGACAGAAAAAAGTCTTAACTTTCATGACAAAGTGTAGTTGTAACAGTCATCATCCACAAATTTGTGCGAGTCCTAAGGAAGGACTAAGGTTACATGTTACAGGGCTATATTCCTGTATATTTGTAGTACTTACTGATGATATAGTGCTAAACAAATGTGGCCCTGTAGTGATGTATCTTTCACTAAAGTCATTGTCTTGGGACAGTGCCTATTGCCTGCTACACTGCCTCCTTTTCACATGTCTGCTGGGGAGAGTGCAGGTCCAATTTCCTGCTTTGCCAAGGATGCCTTGAGAAGTGGGAGCAGCCTTTTAGTCTCCCTGGCTTACTAGGCCCATGAAGGATCTTTATATTTGGCCCTTGGACTTCTGATTGGCCTGGCATCATTTTGTTGTCCCACGCAAACCTGGAGAAGGCAAGCACCTCAGAAGGGAGTTCACAACCCAGGCTGGTGAAGGTGTCTGCACTAGCCCATAAGAGATGCATAAGACAGATGTGTTCCTTAAATCCCACACTCTCCACAGTCCAAACATTTAATGCATCCCTCTCCTCCATTCAGGATTAACTCCTGATCTCTATTATTTCCTTGAGATACACAGCAGAGATCAATACTGTCTTACAACGGAGGCAGTAGCAGCAAGGCTTATGTATCACACCTACTTCACGTTGGATAATTCAGTAGACGTAAGACACCAACATCATCTTTGAGCATATTACAGCTGTTAGTACCCACTGAGTATAGAGAGTAAGGAGCAAGCTAGTGGCCTCCTGCTTCTCCTCAACTACTGCAAGTGCCTAAGCCAACAGCCACTTTAGCCATGCTTTGAGGTCTGGAGAATCTTTATTTAAAATGCAATGAAGAAGCTGCAACAAGAGCAAATGAGAATGACTTCCTTGCTTTCCAGCCTTCCCGTCCCTGAAAGGAAACCCATACACATTCCAAGTTCACCTTTAGTCAGGGTAGGAGATTCACCCATAATCATCAATGATAAAAGAAAGATGAACCCAGTTCTCCCATATCCTGGTGGACTACTTGAAGAAGCTTGTTATTTCTGAAAGATGAAGACCACGCACCCAACTCGAGTCAGGTTTTGAAGGAATGCAATGACTTATGCTTGTTTTTTTCAGACCAGCCTAAGGAAGGTGCCCATCAGCCAAGAGTGGGAGAGGCAGGTGGACAAATACAACCTCTTCTATGTTCCCCAGGCAGTTCTCCTAACTTCCCCCACAGAGAAACTGAGACACATTGGGAGTTCTAACATTCAAATTAAAGAACATAAAGCTGGTGCTCTTATATATGCAAACTGCATTTGTACCTATATTTTTAATAAGGGTGTAATTGCAGGATGAAAAAATCTGTTATTCTCATTATTTTTTTCCTGACAAACATAAAAAGAGTGACTGAATTCATGTAACATCTATTTTTTTTTAATTTATTTTTCTATTCCGAGACCCTTTAAAGTCTTAGTTTCTGACTACATGAGTTGACCTAAAATGAGTTTGCTACATAAATTTAACTTTTTTTTTTTGTACCCTAATAACCAATTACAGCATAAAGAAGTTCCTGCTCCCTTGACAGCTTCTGCCCTATTCAGTCAAGTTAACAGAGTTCACAGATATGCTGGACATTGCACTCAAGCTGTCACAGATGACAGGTAAAAACTGCTTAGCTCTAAAATCTGAATTAAAAATATGTTTTTATATGAAACTTGAAAACCAGCCAAAGGTGAAATGCAGTTTAAATATCCTACCCCACTCCACAACTCCAAAGGTAAGACTCCGTAAGAATAAAGGCTTTGATTAGCCCCTAGAGGTCAAATTGGTTGGACTTTGTCATGCAGAGAACAAGCAGCTCAGTAACAACTTAATAGCCTGCAATTAAAATCACCCACTGCAAGACTCCCAATAAGTCTCTATCATCATCATCCATCAGGAATTAGCAACTTGAGAAGAAATGAGATAAATACTGGCAGGCACGTGGCA
Source organism: Megaceryle torquata (assembly GCA_024611175.1). Lineage (NCBI taxonomy): Eukaryota > Metazoa > Chordata > Aves > Coraciiformes > Cerylidae > Megaceryle > Megaceryle torquata. Next base: position 224,262 of record JANIJG010006287.1, read on the forward strand.
GATCCTTCAACTCAGTTTGCTAAAGATATAGATATGATCATACTATGCATGTCTGCATGCACATCTCTGTTTATACATATACATTAGTCTGTTCATCCCTAAAACCTTTTCTAAGCAGATTGGCTGGAGAATTTATTACAAGATTCATATAAATAGTTAGCCTGGGAGCAGAGACACAGACTATAGCAATTCCTCACCCAGGAAAGGGCTTCAGCATAAAGCCCACTAATAGGAGAGCACCCAAATCCAGGACAGCTGTTACAAACATCCCAGGTGGGGAAAAAAAAAGTTTCAGCTGAGACTTGCCCTATTTTGGAGACCAGAAAGCACCTGGCCTCAGAACCTGGTTTTCATTTCCTTAATGTTTGTGTGGCTCTTTCCCCTCACTTCCCCCAGTAAATTTTTCTGTCTTGGTTGTGCCATGGGGTATGAGAGCAATGCAGATTTTTAATTAGCCTGGAAGTGGGGAAAAATGTAACCCTCTATGGAAGGATGAAAATTAACTTGGGGGAGAAAAATCCCAACAATCTGGAGGTAGATTCACATGGTGGATTTATTTTTTTTGTGAGCTTCACTTCCCTTTGTTTGTTTGTTTGTTTTAGCATGTTTGTTTTTCATAGTGCTTTTTTTTTTTTTTTGGTGATTTCTAATGCTTAGTTAAGATTTCTGTTTTCAAGAACTTGGTATGGCCCTCAGCATCAAATGGGTAAGTGTTTTCATTTATTGTAGTCAACATTTCAGAACAAATAATAAGAGCAGATGTGTTGCTGGTTATAACACTAAAGAACTGTATGTGCTGAGTAACTCTTGACACTTTTTCACCATAAAACTTAGCTTAGCTATGCACACTACTGATTCAGCTGAACACTCTCAGCATCTGGATATTCTTCAGATCACATCTCCACTGGACACAACACATGTAGAACTGCTGATCACTCCTTTACTTTCTTTTACCATCCCCAGATGGCCTTCCCAGGAGCTTTTCCAGAAAAGAATAGAAGACCAGGGCCAGTGACTTTAAAACAACACTGGGAATCTAGTTCTTCAGCACCAAATAAACATGCACTTGCAATGACTGCTAAAGCTGAGTGCTGTTTCTGTCTAACTTTTAATGAAGAAAATGAGAGTTTTATATTTGTACCAACTATCTTAATAACATACCTCCCAATCAGTGCTTCACTGATTAATTCTAAGTGTAACCTGTCAGCAAATGCACACCAGTGGCTTAATTTATTTGTCAAATTAAAAGTGTGTGTGTGTTGCTATAGAATCACCCGTGTGTAGTGCAAGGTTAATGTGTAGGGCTTGACTCTAATGCTGCAGTCAATTTTATTTTTTTATTTTGAATAATTTATTACTAAAAGGATCAACTTAATTTCCCCCTCCCCTTCCAGACAGACTGTAATTAACAGAGACCACATTCCTTATGAGGCTTTACAACTTTAAATACATAAGCTACACTGTGTTTTTGGTTTAAAAGACTGGACAGCATCCTTTTAATATTAATTAGAATTAGGTAGTGTCTGCTTCCATTGCAAGCTTTTTCATCTTAGTGATGAATTCTTCTGACTTCCTATAAAGCATCATAATGAAAATTATTTCTTATTGGTCTCTTATATGGAGGTGGGGTAAGAGCTTAGACACAGTCTATGTTTCAAAGTAATTGCCTGTTAAATATTGATACATTGAAGTTAACAAAAGGCTTCTTGTCAAGTTTTCTCTAATCTCTTATATGATTTGCACTTTTATTTAGGAGTTCACACAAAGAATTTAGCTCTGTAAATGGTTTGATAAAGACATCAGAAACAGCATGCAGGAGGGAAAAAAATGAGAAATAATGTCACTTACACCTGCACAGCAACACATGATTAATTCTTCTGGTAACTGCTATAGCAATGATTGCTTCATTTGCTGCCCTTGATGCAGAGAGAATCTATCATCTCAAAGGTTTTTTTCTTGCTGTCTATGAATTCTCCTGACTGTATCTGCTGTGGGATAGCCCACTTGTCTTCCCAGGCAACTAAAAGCAGTTCCCATATAGCAATGCCACCCATAACTACCCCTGCAGAGATAATATAGCCTCCTTTAAAACAAAATATCAAACCCAAACCAACCAAACCAAAAATAATCCTCAGCTAAATCATAACAGATGTAGAGGCTGAAATGCCCTGTTAAACAGAGTAAGTTATAATGTGTATTTTCAGGTTTTGCACTATAGGGGTACATTCAGCTGTAATAGTCTCTGTGCATGTCTGATAGCCCTTGGCTGCTGGCTTTATAGACACTGTTAGCTTGGGCTTAATTGGAGGTTCCTGAAGATGCCACATTATAGTGTTGATGGACCTAAGGCACATCAAATCTAAGGGTTGACTGTAGCCTCAAGTTTTGGGGGCCATGGACTGGACCTAAACAGTAGGCCCAGTTGGTTGGATTGGATGTCTTGTTGTAACTTTCCGCTCAAAGGTGGGAAGCACTGGAGTGAGGTTGGGGTTGCCGCTGAGAAGCAGAGAAAGCAAGGGACCCGGATAAACAGTCAGGCTAGGTGAGTCTGAAGGATGGGCTCTGCGCATGAAATGAAGGAGAATGTGCTCAGAGCCACATTTAATCTTAAGTTCAGACCATAACTAATAAGCATCTAAAGGCAGGCTTCAGTAGGAAAATAAGGACCATGAGATACACAAGGGTGTTTTGTTCAGTGGATGAACAGCTAAATCTTGCTACCACAAGCTGTGCTTCAACTCTTCTGAGGCCAGCCATGAAACTCAGGATCTGCGGAAAGTCTCATGAGAAATGAATCATAGAGCACAATAAGATTCTGTCTGGTGTGAAACTTGGCTCTTCTCCAGGGGCTTTCTGGGCCTTTGAGGTCAAATTCATCATCACAATACAGAACAGAAGCTGCAGTCCTATGTTAGAGGGTCCCCAATCCTAGCTTCTTGCTCAGCAGTCACCCTTACTGTCTTTTGACTGCTTTCTCCCTGTGTAGAAGATAAGCAAAACTTGCCCCAAACCATTTACACAAGACTAAATCCTGCCCACTGGTGCACAGCTGCTGAAGGGAGAGATGGAAGACATAATAAAGCTTTATCTTTCTGTGCAAAATTAATGCACCTCATTTACTCCTGATTCTTCTCTCCATCAGTTTGCAGCAGTCATCACCATCTTTCAGCAGACAGACTTGTTTTGCAAAGCAGAACATTGGTATCAGGAAGGTCTGTAGTATTTCAGTTACGGTTGCCAACATGTATCTCTGTCTTCGAGTTCTTCCTGCGTTTGGTTTTTTGTTGTGTTTTGCTTTGTTCTTTTAAGGTCTCAGTGGTAAGCAATAACTTCTCTTGTTGCTGCTTTACAGATACTATGTGCATGTTCGGATTCAACAATAGCTCTTGCAATGATTATAAGGTAAATTGTGTCCAGGCCAATAATGTTCACATTGAAAACTCAAGGTAAAATGATCAACAGACAGTAGATGGAAGATAGAGTGGATTCCTGGGCAAACACTCCAAACATTATGTGACAGTTTGATAATTTCAGTGCCGTGAATTTGATAATTTCATATGCCCAAGATGGTGCTCACTAGAAATAAGTTTTTAGGCTCTTTGACTTCTTCAGAGCTTATGGTGGCCATCATGGCAACAAGACTCTAACCTGGGGTTCCAGCCCAAGGCTTAGTTGTGTTGTTTCGCAGTGTTGAAAGGTGTTATAGATAGTCCACCCCAGCTCACCTCACATCAGCTGCAGCTGTCCCAAACTGACCTGATCAACTCTCCTTCACTGAAGAGAGATACCACCGAAAGGGAGAACGGATTAAATGCTTCTATGCAGTTCTTTCTGGCTAGTGTCACATTCACCAGCTTATTTGTGTTTATGTACACCTGACTGTAGTTTTCAAATGCTGGAGATTAAAATATTTAATCTCTACTTTTTTTTTTTGTCTTCTAAAAATTGGAGGCTTGAACAGTGGGTCTTGAAAATAATAGGCAGTTTTTACATGGATTTAAGAGGGGGTTTGCCGTTGACTCTAAGAAATGGGCGAATGTATATGTGGCAGTCTTGTGCTGGTGTAGTCAACGGAGAGCATTTTACAGAAAAATTGTACGTGCTTAGATTTGGGGGATGAAAAAGATTTGAATGGCTTAATTTTCTAACTTTCTCTTCGAGGTCAAGAACAGCAGCATTAAGGGCAAAGTCCCTTCAAATTAGAAGCGAGTCACCAGGCAGAGCTGGGGTGGAACTGTCTGTCTACTGGGGGTTGTGGTATAGACCCCTGCAAACTGGAGGCATCTGCTGCAATCTGATGGGTCACATGTTTCTCGTTCTCTACTTTGATTTCCACTGTAAGTTGACCAAATAGTTAAAAATGCAATTTAGAATGCAGAAGCTACTATTCAATTTCTTCAGGACCTTAATGCAAATCTTCTTAAAAGCACCTGGTTTTAGGGAGTGAGAGCTCACGGCTCAGCACTTTGTGAAAACAAGGAAGGTCTTTCAGGCTGGTTGTCCAATAACTGAAGCATTCAGAATAACTCATCTTGTTTCAAGAATCTTGGCTTAAAACATCTTTTTGCTGTTCCTTTCCCATCTAAGCAAATGCTTTAGTTGCCTCAGGGATACTGTGTGTCTGCATTGCACATCCTTCATGCTAAAAAGTAGTTCACACAGAACAAAATGAAAACTGAGGTTGCTTGGGAATTTTCCATCAAAACTGACCATTGAAAAATACTGCTTTCAACTCAACAAGGGCAGTGTGGATTTCCTCAC